>JBBUKS010118732.1:0-26112 GCA_038050645.1 Hedychium gardnerianum
TGGTATTATGGAAATCTTGCTTGCCATGTGTGTTTCGAAGCCGACGATTACTGGTAGGTTTTGATCTTCTTTTCCTTGTTTATCAAGATATTGTAAAGTCCCAAGGATTGATTAGAACAAGTACAGATGTTATCATCATTCATTTTTAATTAATGTTGTTGTGTGTGTGTATAGTGTTGGTTGTTGTTGTTGTGTGTGTGTATAGTGTAGAAATCAAGTTAAGTATTAACTTTCATCTAAGTAATTAAAATGGGCTGTTTTGTATATCTACCCAACTGCTATGCTTAAAGGGGTGGTGTTATGGTCCTAAAAAATAACAAAAATGAAAGTAGTACCTCTGCATGCAAGGAGAGATTATTTCTGTACTTCGTTCAGTGTTGCTTCTGTCAATTAAATTTGCAATTATTTCATTTACCTGTGAATATGCAGTTTATTAACTGCTCAAAGGATCTAAGGACTCAAACTTACCATTATTGCTGCTATTAAGTAGTTTATTTCAAGTCCAACAATAAAACCATACAGGCACAACAGAGAATGACAAAACCATAAGCATAGGCTCGTACTGGCCGACGCCACACAAACAAATTTAGACAGCTGATTCTGGTTGGAGAACATCTGGCATTGAAAGAATCCCAGAAGCATTAATCAGTAGGTTCATCACTCTACCATAACTCTCTTTCACAGCGGTGTTGTTGCTGCCTGCAATAATAAATTATATTAAAACAGGTTAAAAGGGTGCATTCAAAGTACATGCAAAAGGAAGTGAAAATTAAGATGTAACAAGGTTTCAGATATTTTGATCAACAATATTTTTAAGGCAAGGAATATGAATTTGAACTGATGAAGCCAGTAATAGTTATAAAAAAACAAGCAATTTGACATATTGCAGTTTCGTTAGTATTAGCAACTTCGCTGGCTCTTTCCTTGAATGTCAGGCTAACTTAAGAAATGTCAACCAGCAATGAAGAATCACCAGCATCCTGTGGTGAATCATGTAGAAATGGTAGGTTAAGCAATGAAAATTTCACAGTCGAGTCAAGGTAGGATACAAAGTATCATTTTGTGGCAAATAAGGTAAGCCAACTAGCCAGGAAGAACAATGGAAGCAATATTTAGATAGTTCAACCTCACACTATAGACTAAAGCTTCTGCTTGATTCCTTATCCAACATAGGCATACACATATCGAAGAAATTACGTCTTAAGCACTTGGAACACTAATGTACCTCTATGGTGTTTTCCTTGGCTAGGGCCCGGGGCAATATCTTTAAGGCCTTCCTCAAATTTATCTTTAAGATCAAGAAGGCCCGTACCTTCATTAGGGTTTCGGCAAGTAGCAATGCCATGCCCTTCATCATTCTTCTCCAGGAATTTTTCACCTGAACGTGCATTACAAAAAGTCAACTCTATGTAAATACACAATTAGATTTCAGAACAAAATTCTCTCTGCAGTAATAGTTATTATAGTAACATGTTGGTCGGAATCCTCTGCATTATAGCATCACTTTCGAAAAGTTCAAGCTATTTTTTTATTCTTATCAAAGGGAAATCCAGAATTGTAGAATATTGTAATCAAGAATCCTCAGTGTAATCACTTGAAAAGCCAACAGAACTACTAACCTAAGGATCGAGATATCGAGCAGTGATTTTGACAGCCACAAGCAATAACCAGGAAACCCCAGATGATGAAGACGACGCCGAGAATTCGACGGGAAAAAGGAACTTTGTGATTCAGAAACGTGGTAAAACTGATGGATTTCCAGTCTTAACGCCAAAAACGAAACTTCAAGCAAAAAAAGGGCACATGAATTATTCTTGCGAATCAAAGGCCAATTCCTCGCGAAGGGCCCTGCACCATGGAAACCCCAATCTATCCCTTTGCTGAAAGCCACTGAGAGCATGAAGACATCCAAATGAATTAGACAGAATTAGATAAAATTGCACTTTTTGATCAACAAACACAAGAAACTATGAGCTTGCTTACACACGTTATTTGGTAATATTTAATTCAGATATTTTTGACTTGCCTTTACAAAGCGATGCTTTCATGTACAAAACACGGGAAGGAAAACTAACTGGAAAAGAAAGTAAAAAAATGAAAAAGACACGACGATGTGACTGCACTGCAATTGCATATTAGTTTATTAATAAGAACTTCATTGTTGCCCTCGATTTTACAGAGCTTCAACAGTAGCATTTTGCCATTAAAAAAAAATGGATATGATACATCAGTTACCAAAAAAACTCCGATCAATGCAGAAAAAGTCATATCAGAACAGATTAGATGAAATAATAATGATATCAAGGAAACATTTGATTATCAATTAGACAGCAGACAGAATATGATTTAAACCATTAGTTTAGATAATTAACTTGGGGTTGCACATAATTATCACGGAGCACACGACTGATTTAGGAAACAGACACAGTCTCTTTGATTATGAACATCTGTAAATTTCATTCCACCTGTTTACCCTACAACATCATATATACCGTCACTCAATTAAAAACACCAATACAAGTTTATGCCTAACAAGGTGATAGGTAGAAACAAAAACTTGCATCTATTTTACAACAAAACAAACAAACTCATTCCTCTCTTCCTCAGGAATTCAATTGGTTTGGATAATAGACACCAAGAGATAGTTAGAACAATGGCTGAAGTCTTACCACCAAGAAGCCCTAGCAATACAACAGCCCAGAAAACCAATACCTGAGAGTTCCTGGATTTTGTTTCATGTTTATCCTCTTTAGCTAACTTGATATATTCTTTTTGATGGCCAGAAACCTTATCGGAGGCAACGAGGCTCACAGTGTTTTCTTCAGCTTCAATACTGACATCTGCATCGCCGTTGCTTGCCTCATCTAACTCTGTAATCTCATCCAAGATTGCTTTTTTACTGGATTGAGGGATGAAATCTCCTCTTTCCTTGTGACCCTTTAGCCGGCGAAACTTCTTAGGGAGTAATTTTCTGAGAAACTTCTTGACTTTTGAATTGGGCTTCGGAGCAGGAGCAGGTTCAAGGTGAACCTTCTCCAGGCCTCTACTTTCCAACGAAACCTCTCTCCCCTTGATCAAATCGACAGAACTCCTTTCCGAAGAGCTATCGGTTGTGACTTCCCTGATCGGCGAAACCACTCCCCTTCCTTCCAATTCCCAATCCTTGACGGGTGAATCGAGATTCCTCTTCGCTCCCGAGCGCGGACTCGAGAATCGAATAAGACGAAGCCCATTCCAATCAAATAGCCGTAGAACAATGGCGGAGAGCATGATAGCAACTACAAGTTTTCTCCTTTCGGTCGCCAGAGCCAACAAAATCACAATCACGACCAAAAGAAACTCGATCTCTCTAATAACCGTCACGGAAGTACCGAGAGACGACAGGGAGCTCGAATCCGCTTCCGGAGCGGGCGGATCGATGGGACCAGGTCGACGCCTAACATTGAACGGCGGAGCTGAGGCGGCAGCGGAGGAGGATACGACGGAACCTAAAACGGAGGAGTCAAACTCGGACGGTTGCGGCTTCTTCCTCCGCGAGGGCTTCTTCAAGCGACCGCGGTTCTTGACGACGAGGTCGGCGAGGGAGGTGGGAAAGCCAGTCTGTACGACAAGCGATCCCCCCTGCTCGGGAGGGCGGAGACCGGCGAGCAGACGAGAAACTCCGGTGCCACTGCCGCCGGTCCTGAACCTCTTCCACGGGTTCGGCATCGGAGCAAAGCAGCGATCACGGATTGGGAGGAACAAATAGTCCGCCACTGAGGACACTGCCCTCCTCTCCGCTCCAGTTCCCCATTTTACAGTTAAACCCTCATAAATAAAATATATATCAAAGTGAAGACAGACACAAAAGGATTCGGTAGTGTTACGGAACTGCGACAGAAAAGACACCGTCACCAGGCCAATGTCGGATGATGTGGGGAATCCAAAGTAAATCTTTGAACGATCCAAGGGATGCTATTTCTCCATATATTTATGGACGGCTGAGATCCAACAATCATGCTGACTCAGATTAAATAAATGCTTACGGGATATGAATCATATGATCCGGATCCGGATCCGGATCCGGATCCGATCTGGTCGTGGTAAATGGATCTTAGAATTAGGATCTAGGCTTGATATTTGGATGCAAACGGAATCCGATCTAGTGGCCGGCCTCAGTGGCGCTTCCCAAAAATTAGGATTGTCTCAATTATTAAATCAGAATAAACTATCTATTTTTCTTTTCCTTACTTCTCATAAATTAAAATTGGCGCTGCCCAAAATTTAAATTTGCGGTACCAAACAACGCCTGCGCTTTACAATACTCTTCATTCAGATTGGCACCCGCATGCGGCGCCAAATAGTACTTCCCATTTTTTCCTGCACATCTTCCTCCTTTCATCGCCGGCCCCACCTCACGCGCTGTAGTTTTTCCACCAACATCTGTAGACCCACTCATCCGCCTTCCTTGTTGGAGTACCAGCAATGGCAAGTTATTACTGGGACCCACGAGGTACCTTGGGTAAACTCCAACACCTGCTTCCTTCGCTGTCTTGTACCAAGCGCCGTTGTATCGGCGACATAGTCAAAGCTCACGAGCTTCCATTAAAATGGACATTTGAAATCAAACGTCCTTAAACAACGCCGTGAGTCGCTAGGGTTTCTAATTTTCCTCGCCGGCGTTCGTTGATCCAGAGCAGTTAGGGTCTTCGGAGCTTGGTACTACGACGATGACGCACGACGGAAGCGGCGGCGGCGGCGTAGGGTCGGAGTTTCATCTACCGGACGAGATCCTGGCGGTGATACCTTCGGATCCTTACGAGCAGCTTGACCTCGCGAGGAAGATAACCTCCATGGCGATTGCGTCGCGGGTCTCGAAGCTGGATCTCGAGGCCGTGCGCCTGAGGCAAACCGTCGCGGAAAAGGATCAGACCATCGCCAACCTCCAGGAAAGGATCTCGCAGCTCGATCGCATGTTTCAGGAGACGGATGCTCGCCTCAAGGTCGCCCTCGAGGAGAACGTGAGTTATTAATCCTTGCCGGTTTCCGATTAACCGATGCTAGGTTTTTATTCCTTTACCCACTTGAGTGAAATTCGATGTTTTGTCTCCCTTTTTGCATGAAGATCAAACTGGCTAACGAGCGGGATTCATTAGAGCAGACATCAAAGAAATTGGCTCGTGATTTAGCAAAGGTTTGATTGCTTGTTCTCCCTTATGTTCTGTTTTATTAGGGTTACATGTGAAAAAGTCGCTTCTAATGTTGCAAAAGGCTCCAACGCAATGAACTTGTGTTTATTTGCATGGGAACGTCCGAGGATTCCGGATTACGTCTGTGATGGCTTAGCAATGAGAATTAAGGCTATTGTTGGTTCTATTGAAACCCATCATTAAACTTTCCAGTTTTGTGTTTTTCTAATTGGAATTGTTCAGGTTTGAAAAGAACATGGTTAATTTGAATGAAGTGGATTTTTTTGACATAATGAAAGGGTTGTTATTTGGGAGAACTTGATTATGGACAATTAGAATTCAATTTTTACTATGAACTTCCGATACCTCTATGAGTTTTTGTGCAAAGTGTTGGATGTTTGGGATTTTCAGCAGCAGCACATATCTTATCGTTCCAAAAAGAAACCTGTAAAATCCAAATGTTGGATATTCCTTGAAACTTGATGAGAGATGTTAATTTTATTGCATGCTCATAGCATTTCCTGTCTGACATTTTTAAATACATGATCTTCATTTCTAATGAAATTTTGCATTCTTTTCTATTTAAAATACATTTTGTCAGTTGCTTAGTTACGTCCTACATAAGATTTTCTAATTATGATACTTTTTTGAGCAGTTGGAGACATTCAAGAAGCAACTCTTGTTGTCACTGAATGATGATAATTTACCTGTAAGTAGCACACTGCAAATGTTAGCATGGTATGGCAGTAGTGAGTTTTCTAATCTAATTCCAAGATGGCCATGTTCACAAACATGGAGCTCTAGTTGTCTTGTGAAAGCCTTCATCTTCCAAAATGATTTACCTGTTATCCATTCTATTGTAGAAGCAACAGGATTCTGTGGACATAAAGACTGACAATTCTTCAGTTGCATATGCATCTTCGTACAAAGGTATTAACTTTGGCTTCATGTTAATTTTCTTAGCATTTATTTTGAATTAGGCTTATCCTTGTCTTATTGATTCTGTTTCAAAATCTTCATTCCTATGCTGTTGAAGATGAAATTTCCATCAGTGGTTCTGTGCCATATTCTGTCAGTGGATCTATGGACATTGGGGGTGTGACGCTAAATGGTAAAAAGTGATATTTGGCTGTTTTTCTATTAAAAAAAAAATCTTTCGTTGATGATAATTCTTCCCCTGATTTTTGGAACAGCAACTAAGCCATTTGGACTAAAAACCTCCAAGACCCCACCTATTCATCCTCGGCTCACCCCCCCAACAAGTACACCAAAAGGAACCTCCACTACTGGTTCTCCTAGAAAATCTGCAGTTGTTACATTGCCAAAATATGCATCTGGTACTGCTTCTCCGACAAATACTCACTTTGAAAATTTAACTGCCATGTCACCATGGTACCCATCAAGCAAGCAGTCATCAGCTGCTAGCTCTCCACCTCGTGGGCGCTCTATTTCAGGTCTGTACTTGTTGGTTTTCTTATTTCAGATTTTATACTCACTAATGCTGAATCGTTGCAAACATAGATATGTAAGTTCTTGATTAGCAGATTTATAAGCTTTTGCCTGATTTTTTTTTTTTTTGGGATATTTGATGCTTTAAATACATAGATATGTGAAGTTCTTAGTAGGATGTACTTTTTCATTTTATAGCAGTTCAGATTAATTTGGATGAGTCCTTTTTGAAGCATATTTTTCCTTCCATCCAAGATTTTTCTCTTTTCTTGCAACTTTGAAGCTTTAATGATCGATTGTAAACATGTGCTATTTGATTTTTAGGCCGTACTCCTCGAGTCGATGGAAAAGAATTCTTCCGGCAAGCTAGGTAAGTGGTAGCCCTTGCTGTGATCTACACAACTATTGATGCAGTTCTTTTTTATCTGCCATTTAATGTTGTCATTTCAGGAGTCGTCTCTCTTATGAACAATTTGGAGCTTTTTTAGCTAACATCAAAGAGCTTAATGCTCATAGACAATCACGTGAGGTTAGCTACAGCAGAATTGTTATTAATATTGTTACTTTGTACATCTACACCTTTGGGTCTGTTCCTTATCTGTCTACTTTTATGCAGGAAACTCTCAGAAAGGCAGAAGAGATATTTGGAACCAAAGATAGGGATCTTTTCTTGTCTTTTCAAGGCCTTCTCAGTAGAAATCAAGCCTAGAGATTTGATTGAAACTTAATATCTCATCCCTTTTCAGGTTCTTTTCCCTTTATCTAATGTTCACTGATTACTTCTTGTGCATTGATGGTGGTACAACTACCATCATATATGATGATGATGATTCCTTGTGCATTTATGGTGCTGCTTACTCTAATTGCTTGTAATGTCTTGATGTCTTCATACACCTCCCTGTTTTAATAGCTTCATTTTTTTACAGCCACCATACATCCACCATACCAAAACCTTAAACTACTATTATAAGTGAAATTCTAATGGACCTCCTGATTCTTCCTGTTGATGTTGCCCATGATGTGGTGGCCATAATAGTTTTTGGATGTCGTACTTTTGTGTAAAACATTTTTGTACTTTTGCTCATTGAACTTCACCTTTTGAACATTTTTTGTTGAACTCCTACCTTTTGTACTTTAGCAGACTATTTTCACACAATTTTACAATCCTATCATAGTCCGAGCTAATCTATTCAATCCGAGCTAATCTATTCAATCCTCCATGGATTGTTACCTTGGCAAACCAATCTCAAATGCATCAATTTCACAAGACAAATCTGAATTCCTAACCTCAAGGTTTGCAAACACTGCCATGCTTTGGAGTTGAGGTCCAAACAGTTTAATTATTAAAACACCTTTATGACATATGCTGTTAGAATATAAGGAGATAGAATTGGAATTTTAAGAATTAAGTTAGGGTATGGAAGGCACTTCTTGAAAATCATCTTAAGGTAAAAAAAAATCCACTTTTGATGTAGCACAGTTTCTCAAAACACTGCCCTCAGAATACAATGTGTATCTTGTAAAATTGTCAAGCTTGCATTTCTCAACAACTCTGAACTTTTGGAACCAATCTCAAAGCACAACAGAAGAAGAATCCTTCATATTGTTCTTAGCAATTTGAGTGAGGGACTCTCACTTTGAATTTTAGCTTGACTTGATAAGTTCTGCCTTTTAGACAGTACCTCATCCAAAGGGACTATAACCATTTGTAGGCATTTTTTCCTTTCTTTTATTAGAAAATATATTCAACATTTGTCCTTCCTACATGATTACTTGTGTATCCTAGAAGAGATCAACGTAGACTTTAAAAAAGGGTTGAAGGTGTTGAACACTTCAACATATTTTGTCGGGTGCATTTGAGTTTCAAAAAATACATTGCCATCACCTTGCTATTTGGATAATCCTTTAGCCTTCAAAAATTACCAAAAGAGATTATTAGTTTAATGAGTCAATTACTAACTTGTATCATGCTAATATATTCGACCGAATATTTGCAAATTTAATGAGAAAAGAGTAATTGTTTATTGTTCTAAATATTTGAAGATACTATTGGGAAAGAGGAGAGCTGACTGAACTAAGAAATTACATTACATTATAGGTTTGTTTTTATAATTTGTCCATGAAATGAAGTTTTAAGTTGATTCCATTTACCCTGTGTTTCATAAGTTTTATTTGAGTGCCCACTGCAACACTCACATTGATTCTGCTATTGAAGGTTGCAACTGTCATCAATCACCATGAAAGCCTCCATGTTACTGAAGTTGTAAAAATGCTTATGTTTCCTAAGCTTAGATTCTGCCATGCGAGACTGGCAAATCTGCTCCAAGAAATCAAACAAAGATTCGGCTCTATGTGAAAATTAGGCATGTTGGATGGTTAAGATCCTTTGGTGATCATTTGGAGTTGGTCTAATTATGAGCTATTTGGCAAAAACACCATGGTACAGTTTGGAAATTACAATAATAAATTGTAGCGACTAATATAAGGTCCTATCTTTTGTCTGTGCTAGGATTGAAATTTGTGAATCGGCCTTGTGATTGTACTCTTGCTTCAGCGACGATGAGTGATTCTTCTGTCAATATCTGATTTCTTGTTTAATGACATTTTATCTTTTTCACGAATGTTTTTTAAATGAGACACGATTTATATATATGTTGATGATCATTCAGAACGGTTTGATGTCAAAAAGAGAAGAAAAAAAAAAAAAAAGGGCTGTTGCAAGGACCAAGTCCTATATTCCTATATCTAAGTTCGTATCTTCATAAAAATTATGGTAGAAAATGATGAAAAGAAAAGAAAAAGATTATTATCTCGTTTACTTATGTGGAATTAAAAGAAGAGAAATGTTTTAAGTTATGTGTTTGTGGAATTAAGATCTAGAAAATTATCATTTTTTTGTCTTCTATGTTTCATACATATTAATTTAACAAATATCCAAAATAGGCTTGCGGCAACCACAATTTGGCAGCGAAAATTTTATCTCCGCTCTATTCTCCAATGCCCAACCTCCAACTCATCATTTTCCCTTCCCCATCTTATCCTTTTCCTTCCCCACTCATCTTCCTCTCCCTCAACAAGAGCAAGAGACAGAGCAAAAGACAACAAGACGTAGAGCAAAGAGAGGAAGCAGAGAAGGAGCAAGTGCAATGGCTTCTTCCCTGTCGTCCATCCCCACCCTCTCGAAATCCCTCTCCCTGAAGCCCAAAGCTATTGCCTTTACGCCTCGCTTCTCCTCCATCACTTGCTCTTCTCTTCCCCAACAGCCACACGGAGGAGAAGATTCCGTCGCCTCCTCCCTCAAGGCCTTCTCCGCCGCCGTGGCCCTCTCCTCCATCCTCCTCTCCTCCGCCGCCGCCCCTCCCCCCGCCGTCGCCGACATCGCCGGCCTCACCCCCTGCAAGGAATCCAAGGCCTTCGCGAAGCGCGAGAAGCAGTCGATCAAGAAGCTCGAGGCTTCGCTGAAGAAGTACGCGCCCGGCTCGGCCCCGGCGCTCGCCATCAACGCCACCATCGAGAAGACCAAGCGGCGGTTCGACAACTACGGCAAGTTCGGCCTCCTCTGCGGCTCCGACGGCCTGCCACACCTCATCGTCAGCGGCGACCAGCGGCACTGGGGCGAGTTCATCACCCCCGGCTTCCTCTTCCTCTACATCGCCGGATGGATCGGCTGGGTCGGCCGGAGCTACCTCATCGCCATCAGGGACGACAAGAAGCCCACCATGAAGGAGATCATCATCGACGTGCCGCTCGCCTCCAGGCTGCTCTGGCGTGGCTTCATCTGGCCCGTGGCCGCCTACAGGGAGCTCGTCAACGGCGATCTCATCGCCAAGGACGTGTAATGTTCTTGACGAAGGTGAGATAGATATCTTAAACATTGTTTACTGCCATCGTTCTTACTGGATGATGAAAACAGCCTGTTCTTTTACTAATCAATAATCATAGATTCTGTGATGTGATAAAATGGGATTCTAATGCGATTAATTGTTTCATTGATTCTTGCATGATGCAGATAGATGCGCAAGGAAAGGCGAGTTGCTCAAACTCGGTTCATAATCGAAGAAAATTGTGTCCAGTGCTTTGTATTTAAGACTTATATCTCTCTGTTAACTGTTATCATGCTTGTAATTTCATGTTTTAGAAAACCAATTAATTCGACTGTGAGAATTTCTCCAACCAGAGTTCCTCAAAATTCATATAATATTATGTTTCTAGTTTTAATTTTGCGAAATAACTTTGAAACCTTTTGTATGGAAACTTCTGAGGAATGATCTGATAGAGGAACATAGGTAAAAGTTCATGTTTGAGTGCATTGACTGAGATCGAAAGAAACAACATCTCATATCTTTCATCACTGAGCTTTGTGACACAGAATATTCAGGGATCATCAATATATCTCTGTACTTATGCTCATGTCGTGTGATTGATTCTTCAATCCAGATTAGAGTCATAGACTAATTAGAGATGACATACCTTTGTTCAGATTTAGCTTCAAAGTCTTTATAGCTTAATATTCGAAATAAAATTCAGTTCTAATTGTTCAAATTTTGATTCAACTTTCAAATAACTCGTTGTGGCAAAAGGCGAAACGCTCGCCCCCAGTGCCTCCGCCAGTCCGTCCCAAAACCAATACGGAGGAGGTAAATCACGGGGACTAACTTTCAAATAACTCGTGAACAATAAGATAAAATCTTATGAAGTCAAATTCGACTAAAAAATAATTAAATAATTCAAATTTAATAATTTTAAATATTAATTAAATATTTTTCAAAGCTTGCGGACAGGCTAGTCGTTTGCACCCCTAATTACATTCCTACACAATGTGCTCATCCCTCCTGGCACAGAGTATTTTGATACTTGAAAGCATCAAGTTTGAACGTCGAAGTATTTTCACACAACTGACAACCAACCATTCATTCCATACATGAGAAAATAAGCTCAGGATACTTTGATTCCAAAGAATGGCCACAAATATATGTATATCATCTAAGAATCTCAAAGAGACCACGAGTAATGATGAAGTTACTTGATGCCAGTGTTAGCGTACCAGTAATGAAGCATCAATTACAGGTAAATTGCAATCCAGAGAATATACCGAGTAAAGATGTGTTATTTCTCCAAGAAATCCTAGCTTCACTCCGAGCAAAATAAAGAAGAAACAAACACGATAGACAGTAGGCATGCCATGGATCTTTTACCACATAAAACCTTTTCACAAACAGTAGGCAAATATTTTATTCATACAAAACAAGAAAACTCCGAGTGTGCTAAGAAATCATAACGTAACAGACTTTGACATACATCAGCATGCAAAGATCAACAGAGGAAAACTTTGGAACCTGAATTCCAGCAGAGAACAAGGACAGCTTAAACACCGGTTCCTCAGAATTTGTAAAGTTCCTCTTTATCTTCCCTACTTTCACCATTGCTACTTATATGTGAGCAAGAACATATTTCCCTACAATTAGTGTTGTGCCCACTGAATGCTCTTTATGTCGATGCCCTCCTTGACCATCTCATACAAAGGGCTCATCTCTCTCAGCTTCTCGACCTGCTTCACTGTCATCTCCATTGCTTTGTCAATCTCAGCTTCGGTTGTGAACCTGCCGATACCAAATCTGATAGATGTGTGAGCCATGTCCTCGTCCACACCAAGGGCCCTCAGTACATAGGAGGGTTCAAGACTGGCACTCGTGCAAGCACTCCCACTGGACACTGCTACCTCCTTCAGCCCCATCAGCAAGCTCTCCCCTTCTACATAGGCAAACGAGAGGTTCAAATTCCCTGGATATCGATGTTCCAAGCTCCCATTCACCACCACGCCATCCAGCCTCGCCCTGATTCCATTCAAAAGTCTTTCTTGTAGTGCAGATATCCTCTTACTATCGTACTCCATCTCCTTCACTGCAATCTCGCATGCAGCGCCCATTCCAACAACAATGGGGGTTGGGACTGTGCCGCTGCGTATACCTCTCTCCTGTCCGCCCCCACTCATTTGGGGCTCAATCCGTACACGGGGTCGGCGGCGGATATAGAGAGCACCAACGCCTTTGGGACCGTAGATCTTGTGCCCGCTTAGTGACATGAGCCCAATCCCCATCTTCTCCACATCGATGGGAATCTTTCCAAGGGCCTGCGCAGCATCGGTGTGGAAGACAACGCCTTTCTCACGGCAGATGTGGCCAATCTCCTCCAGAGGCTGCACGACGCCAATCTCGTTATTGACGGCCATGACGGAGACGAGACCAGTGTCGGGACGGATGGAATCCGCAAGGAGACCGAGGTCAACGAGGCCGTCGGGGCGGACAGGGAGATAGGTGACCTCGAAACCATCCTGCTGGAGGTAGCGACACGAATCGAGGACGCACTTGTGCTCGGTCTGCGTAGTGATTACATGGCGCTTGCGGGTGCGGTGGAAACGCATGAACCCTTTGACGGAGATGTTGTTGGACTCGGTGGCGCCTGAGGTGAAAATAATCTCCTTCGGATCAGCGCCGACAAGGGCGGCCACTCGGGCGCGAGATGCCTCAACGGCAGACTCGGATTCCCAGCCGTAGAGATGGGTGCGGGAGTGAGGGTTGCCGAATCGGGCCAAGTAAAAGGGGAGCATAGCATCGAGGACGCGAGGGTCAACAGGGGTGGTGGCCTGCATGTCGAGGTAGAGGGGACGTGCGGATATCTTGACGCCCTTCATCGATATGGTCCCGGCCACGTCCTCTTCCGGCAAAGAGGACAAAGGTGTCTCCGAAGCTGCGACGGCGGTTGCAGTAGAGAATCGGCATCTGGGAGCGTTGGCGAAGGCACGCCGGAGAAGACGAGAGGCGGTGAAGGCCATGCTTGCCTTTAGGGTTTCTCGATTCCAATTTGTGCGGAGAAGATAACACTACAAATAAACAAGTCGTGAATGGGCGATGAAAGGCGGTGAGAGTCGGTTAGGGCGTGGAATGGTGGGGATTATAACGGCACGATGAGAGAGGCAATAGCGGATTAGCGTTACGAATGCCCCGAATCTATACCCAGTATTGACCCGTCCAGCTCCACATGAACTATAAAACTCTATTCGAATCATTGGTCGAGTAGTTATGTTGGTTGAGTCCGTTCAATTAAAAAGTACGCCTGGTTTGGGCTCTTCAAAGTGATTGGTGATGGGCTTTACTGTGGATAAATCTGAAATATTTTTTATTTTGAAAAAAAAATAAATTGATAAATATTACTTTCCGTGCATTCTTTAAATTGTCTACCAATCCTTCACAAAACAATAGGTATGCCAAAAATTGTTTCCTTTTCACATTTCTAATCTAAATCGTAGTGCAGAATCTTATAAAAAGTCGAAAATGATCGATGTCGAATCATATGAAATTACAACCTTTTTATTATTATTATTATTATTATTAAAAAAAATTGCATTTAAAAAAAACAAAATAAAAACTCTTCTTATTGGAATGATTTGTGGGCCTTGGGCTCATTTCTCCATTGAGCCCAAATCTGTTGTCTGATGTCTATAGTTTTATAGCGCAGAACATGACTAGTTAACAGAACAGCGAGTCTGCTGCCCTTTCCACTGTTCGTCTCTTTGCTCGGATCGAGGGTTCAGTTGAGGCTCGGGAGAGATGGAGGCGCTTGGGTGGTGGCTGATGCTGGTGGGATCGCTACGCCTCGCTTCTGTTTGGTTTGGCTTCTTCGACATCTGGGCGCTGCGCATGGCGGTGTTCTCGAAGACCGAAAGTATTTCCTCTTCTCTCTTCTATACTTTCCGCCTACGTCTGTGTTATGCTTCAGATGCTTCGCTGCCAATGGGTTTCCTGTGCTATGATCCTTTTTTCTGTCCGTCGATTATTGCAATAGGAGATGTGCTAGAGTAAATGGACACCATTGCTCTCGGTATGTAGAGAAATCAAAGTTATGGATCTTCTTGGGGGCCGAAAGTGATGTTTTGTGTCAAAGGAACTCACTATGAGCTCGTTTTTGTTTTCCTATAAGTGATTGAGAGATTTGTGAAGTTGAAAACGATTTTTTTTGCCGTTCCTGATTTTGACCAAAGTTTCATTAGTTTTGATTTAGATTGTGACATTTGTAAAATCGCAATTAACAAGTACTCTTGGGTTGCAATTTCCTATAAGTGATCTGTCGGTATGGATGCTATTGTTGGGAGTTTGAGTTCAATCTGATGGAGTGGTAACCAGTGATCTCGTACCCATGGCAAATTGTTTATTCTTTTTCTTATGCAAAATTGAAATGTTTGTGGTAGGCAAAGTTTGTTGTTCAGTATGATGGAAGATCCTCTGGTTTAGTGGTCATTAATCACTAGGTGATGGACATTCTGTCTCGCTAGATGTGAGTTGGTCCTTCATGGACCTAACCATTTGTACCTTGCCTTATCTCGTCTCCAGTATATTTTCCAGTAAGAGTATCAATTATTGGAGGAACTCATATGAATGGTAGGATAACAAAATTTGGGTGCATGGCAATGTGGGTAGTTACTCCTGCAAGATATGCTCTCAATGAAACAAGTGGAGGTTAGTTGTGTCCATCACTTACTGGCCTGGACTGCTACATTTCGAACATAAACGTGATTGTCTTGTCTACTCTGTCCAAGTAAGTAGTTTTGTGAACTAAAGTAATATTACATGGCAATTTTAAATAAATTTAGAATGTAGGGCGTAAGAGACAGATGGAAAATTTAGAAAACATCAATCAATGGAATTTTAAAATAAATGATACAGATCAATTTGAATATTACTACTAGTTGTATAGACTTGAATATTGTGAGACAAGATTGATGTAGTAGATCCCAAATAGCTAGTTTGAATAAACACAGTTAATGACGAGAAAGAAGAATGAATTATATATATGTATATATATATATATATATGTATAGATTAAGACTTAGCCGACCACACTTAGTGGGATAAAGGTTTGGTTGTTGTTGTTGTTGTCCTATAGATTAAAACTAATTCCTTGGTTAATTTGTATGGTTATCTGGTCACATTTATTTTCTCAGTATAGGATAAACTTATTTAATGAAAAACGCAAAACTTGTTGTGTCTGTATTTTTAGTCACAACTATTTGTTATACTTGATCATTTTGACATGGTGGAATTTGAGTAAATAAAGCATTAGCACCTATAGAGTGAAGTGTAATTTGAGTAACTATGAACTTTTTTTTCCATTGCGTTTTTAGTTATCTCTATTTACTATGGAAATATTTGTTTTTCATGTTTCAATTGTATTTGTTAAAAATAGTTTATGGAAGGAACTAAAAGTCCATTATATTACAGCAATTGTTATTTGCAATAATACTTATAATACTGATTGTTTCTAATTCCAATGTTGGTTTTACATCTAGTGACTGATGTTCATGGACGGACATTTGGGGTTTGGACACTTCTGACTTGCACACTCTGCTTTCTCTGTGCATTCAATCTTGAGAACAGGCCTCTTTATGCTGCTACCTTCCTATCTTTTATTTATGCCTTTGGGCATTTTCTTACTGAATATTTATTTTACCACACAATGGCTGCATCAAATCTGACGACCGTTGGGATCTTTGCTGGTAGGTCTTCCTAATCTCTTTACTTTTATTTCACCAATATTGTTTGCTGCGTTGCACTTATCCAATGTGGTTATTTATATATTACATAATTTCCTATTTTGGTATATGGTGCATTGGTTCCCCTAAAAGTTTCATGTTTATAATCTGTTTTAGATTATCTTAGTTTGGATAAAGTGGTATTATTTTAGTTGGTGTACAAAATTTTCTATGAAGGAAATACTTACCCCTTACGCACATATCTCAATTTTTTTGATAAGGATGCTTCTGAGTTTTAACAGATAGCTTTTTAGTTTGCTTTAATTGTGATACCTTGTTAATTGGGCTGACAAGGGAACTACAGCATCAAGTATTGGTTGAATAATTCTTTGGAGCTACTTGAATAGATCATAGATGTAAGATGCAATTTTAATAAAAATTACAAGTGAAGTTATATAAGATTAGGCATAGGTAGATAGAGTAGACAAGCCAAAAACAGCATTGTTCTTTGCAAGCTTTCAAATTTTGTTTCATGTGGTTCAGCATGAGTGACATTTTTGTTCTGCCCATCGACTACCATGTGAGGAGCCCCAAATCCTATGGACTTCGTTGCAAGCTCATCCTTCGTCTGCGAATGAGCTGCAATCTCATCCTTCATCTCGAGCTCATCTTCATCATGAACACGCCACAAGTATCTTTCATGAGGACCGAATTTTCCTATTTGCTCTCCCATGCTTTCCTCGTTCGAGCCAACAATGTTCCATACTCCCCCTAGGTAGTGACACTCCATAGTCACTCAAACCCCCAAAAGTTTCTACCCTAGTCCTGCATGCCGCATAACCCTCTCCAGCTTTAGCGATGCATACTTCAGGTAAGTAAGGTTCCTACTCTTCTTATTTCCCCTCTTCTTCTTTCTCCTCCTGCTCCTTGTTGGAGCGACTCACACCCTTTGTCGGCAAATAATAGTTAAACGTTAAAAAACTATTCTAGGATTCCTGAACCACGGCTCTAATAAGGGATCAAAATCTTGTCTTTTGTGTAGCATGAAATGGACTTGGAATCTGGATGTATCAGTATACTTGTTAACACCTTGAAAGTACTTTTTGAAATGCTGATACATGAATTTTGATACATTTGCATAATTTGAAAGTAACATATTAATCCAACGCCCACCATCATGGCGCCTACTATTTTTGGAGATGCTTCCTATGCCTATCAAAATTATAGAAAGAGTTTTCTTGTTATTAGTCAGTTTGAAGAAACCAAAATACATTGCATTTCAATTATTATGCCTATACGCAGATAAGAAATGTGGAAATTGCTGAAAAACTTGATTGAAGATAAAGGTTAAAATGCTAATGTTTGGAATAACTACTTGGTTCGCATGAACGTTGCTTGTTCTATTAGAAAATGATAATGACAGTCCATGAGTTTATGGTTCTCAACTTTCCCATTATCCCATCAATTTGTGATCTTACGATAACCTTGTGATGGTGAATGAACTTGAGTCTCCAAATTACTCAAGGGGTTCAAACTTTTTTCTTCTTATGCCAAATATATTCATCGAGCTCCAAAGATTTACACATTACATAGCTTGATTTTTAAAGTTTTATGTATCATCCAAGCGCCCCTCCATACCCGCACTAAAATATTTGGAAGGGAGATAAATCACGGTACTGAGCAATCTCCTAGGAGGGAGAGATTTATTCTTCAAGGGAATGAATCTTAGGAGATTCTAATCTTGCTCCTATCATGCAAATCTACAATACCAATTCGGTTATACCCATCGAGGCAGTTTTATGTATCATCAATTACCACATGTCTAATTATGTCCGCTTACATGGCTTCTTTTTTTTTTCTTTTCAGGGACATCAATTGTGTGGATGTTGCTGCAATGGAATGCACATCAACCAAAAGATACCAAAAAGAGTGATTGATGTCAATATAGATATGTCGGCATCGAGTTATAGTCCCCTTATCAATCTTGGCCGGAGTTTGTTTAGGCATCCCGACCTAAACATCTATTTTCCTAGTTATCATTGAGCTAATATGTGACAATCACCTGACAACTAGCATTCATGCTAAAACCTTGTCGTTCTCCAAATTGCTTAGTTATAAAACTACAAACTTGATTATGAAATCATTTATCTAGAAATACTTTATAATTTATAGATTTACTTCCATATAATATTAGTTATGACAGGTATATCATCTCAAGATTAGAGAGGGGGAAACGGTCGAATTCGCCAACGGTCGAATGCGGGTCCTCGATTTAAAGTTTTAAAAAGTTGCGAATCCAAATCTCAACGGTCACGTATGATTCGATGTGAAGCAATTGGGTAACAATATTTGTCTACCCAAAGTCTACCCGCCTTGTTAGTAGCTGCAGCAAATCGGTCCCGGTAGGTCAGACATACCCAACGCCGCACAACGTATATTTAGAATTAAAGAGGAAATGAATATAGCCGTTACAGTATCACTTGATTTTGTGTCATTTGATGCCTTCTTTATTTCCCCACCTTCCTGATCTCCTTATTACGCAGCTACAGAGAAGGAAAAGGAAACAAAAAAGAACTTGCGTTCTCTAAGTCTAATCTCCGTTCTAATGGCTGCAACATGTGCGAGATCGCCTTCTCCCAATCCGTCAAGGCCAAGAACACCCGACATGGCCGTCTCCAGGAAGAGCTGCTCCTCCATCCCATCATCCTTCACCGGTAAGATCCCGTAACCCACTTCTGGATTCACCCTGTTTAATCTTCTACATCTTTGGGGAAAAGTTTTAATCTTTGGTATGTTTGTCGATCATCGATCGCAGAGTCCCCCCACCTGAGGAATCACTGTTTCCGGTCGCCTTCCCCGACTCCGCGTGCGTCTGCTATCGATCACAAGGAGAACGAGAGGGACTTCAACAGAGCCTCCAGGCCGATGGCCGCCAGGGCGGTGTCTTCTTCTTCCCCCAAATCCGGGGGAAAGAACTTCATGTCTCCCACGATCTCCGCCGCTTCCAAGGCCGTCACAGCGTCTCCCAGGCGGAAAATTCTTGCTGAGAAGAATGAGGCAGCTGCCGCATCCTCCGTGCGATCTTCTCTCTCATCGCTTCCTGATGAGTCTCCGACCATACTGGAGGAGGCTCCTGCTGAAAGGGAAGTCGGTGCCGGACCTCTGTTAAATCAAAATTTGTGGGAGGCTGGTGATTCATTAGAAATGTGCAGCGAGCAAGAGGATGTGGATCTTGCGGTCCAGAATCATCGAGTCTCTGGTGCGCTATCCTCCCCTTGCTCATTCTCTCGGTCCACATCCACGACAACAGCTGCTATTGCTTCTTTGGATGCTGATCCAATTCTTCCTCCTTATGATCCTCACACCAATTACCTCTCTCCAAGGCCGCAGTTCCTTCACTACAGGCCGAATCCACGCATCGAGCAGTACTGGCTTGATGAGAGTGGATTAATTGAGGTGGGTGACGGCAAGCGTCTAGAGGATAGTTTTTCATCTGAGAGCTGCGATAACTCAGAGGAGCAAAATGAGGAAGAAATGTCCTCTAATCTTCAGAAGGAATGCAAGGACGAGTCCGCCTCCTCTGATGAAGAAGATATTGCTGCAATCCATGCTGATGAATCTGAATCCAAGACCAAATCAAGTAGAAAAGGTCGATCATATACCTTTGCTTCCTGTCTCCTGGTCTCTGTCATTGCTTGCCTACTTGGCTCCTTTGGAGGATATCCTGTTCTGTCACCTTCAGTATTTAAACTCCCAACAAGTAGACAAGCCATCGATCATTTGCATATGAGTGAGTATATATCTGCTGTTAATCTTACGGAAGTGGGTAGGAGATTGGGTCTTTGGTCATTTGAAGCCGTTGCTTATTATACCAGTGTGACTACCATGACCAGGCAAGAATTTGGTCCCATTTTCATATCTAATTTTACATCCTCAAATTTAGAGCAGAGATTAGACATAAGCCATAGTGGAACAGTGCCGAGCAACGAGCAGATTAGCGAGGAGACTGGAAAGGGACAGCCTTTCAATGTTCCATTAGACTATGGGGCTGAGAGTAGTGAAATGGAGCAAACTTATCCGAAAGTGGATGTACCATTAGAAGATGAGGCTGTGAGCAATGAAGTGGACACACCTTCTGATGGAGCTGTGGAAATACTTGAATTAGATGTTCCATTAGGTGAGCCATGGGATGAAACATTGGCTGGCCATGAGAGTGGTGATGCAATATATTTAGCCAAAGATTCGGAAGAAAATGATGTAACTTTGGAGGCAGAAACTGGGCCTGAGCTTCACCAAGATATGGAAGAATCTAGTCTTTCTGAGTTTGAGAGTTTGGAGAAGACTGTCCAGGATGATACCAACAAAATGCAAGTGCGTGGAGTTGATGAAAATGAATATGAGCATGTTGTTGAGGTGAAACAGCTCAGAAATGGACAGGATAATCCTCCTGTTTTTGCGATTGAACATGAAGCAGTGGAAAGTCAAGATGATAGTGTGAGTATACTCTCGGCTTCTCAAACACAGTGTTCTAGTGCTGAGGAGACTCCTTTGGCATCGGATGATGAAGGGATCCCTAGTATTCATGAGTTGCATGTACTTTCAGCCTATACAAATGATGGTAAATTGGCAATAGGGTTATTCTTGGCCATTCTTCTGCTTGTTGCATCTATTATGTTTATTATTATGAAGAAGAAGAAGCCCACACCTTCAGTGAATGAGCTTGAAGTACCAAAAGAAAAGGAGGTGCTCTCCAAATCTGCATCCGGCAGTAGTGAGAGCTACGGACATGCTAGAGGATCTCCTTATGAAAATACCCCTGTGGATACACTGTTAGCAGAATCTGGTCCATTGGAATTTAGCAGCAGCTTGAGGCAAAGCACCTCTATCCTGCAGAGAACCACCAGAAAGAACAACGAAGAAGAAGAGACTTTAAGCCACGAGAAGAGAAGGTTGAGGAGGGATTCTACAGTATCTTCCTCTTCAATTTCTTATGGAAGCTTCACTTCATACGAGAAGTTCTCTGCTAAAAAGAAGGTAGCTGCTTTGTCTATAGCCTTGGGCACCAAGAATTTTATTTTGATCAATTCCTGTTTCTGTTGTGCAGGGCAGTATAGATGACGACGAGGTGGTTACTCCAGTGAGAAGATCAAGTAGGATCAGGAACCAAATTGCTTCTCCATGAGGAGATGATGAGACTTTTACATTCAAGTTTGGATTGATTAGTAGCTGACTTTTCTAATCTGCATTCCCTGACGTAACTTTAGTCTACAAACATGCTTTGAGGTAGTTGATGAGGCCAGCTTTGTGCTGTTCTTTAGTTTGGGCTTGACTCTTGTTTGCAAACTTTCATATATGTATTCTCTGGAATTAACAGCACTAGGAAAAAGACCTTTGCTTGTGTTTCTACTGAATATATTTTTCACAATGTCAATTGAATCTTGATTGTGTTATCTGAAGTGAATGCTTAAAATGAAAGCCTCAACCAGCCTAGTGTCGCTATCCAGACCAATGCATGTATTGCTTGTGTAACAACTCTTATTAGCTTAATTGGAAGATTGTTGCTATATTTTCAAGATCCATGACGCTGATGATATTGAGAAGCATTTCCCTGTAAGCCTTTTAATTAATGTAAATTAACCATCAAACGTTGAAGTAATCCATAGCAAGCAAAAGTAAATTTTAGGGATGCACTAGAGCTATCGGTGCAACAGAAATCAGTTTCCTTGATTTCCAAGGCTCTTTCTGGGCAATGACTTGCCCGGTGCCTTAGAAGTTTCATCATATAGAACGCACTATTTCAACAAGTCGACTTTAAAATAATATTGCCGCGCAAGAATGGAATCGCCATAAAGATCACAAGTGCAAAGAAATCTGACACTTTAAGCAAAAGCATGTGTTGGTTAAGATTTTATAAGATCATTTTTCTTTCTTTTTTGAGAAAGCAATCTCATACCAGATTATCTACTCAGATCAGAGATATGCATGCTTAAACGCGAGAGAATGTTTAAGTTAATTAGCTTGCAATTCCAGTTAGATTCTTTCACCTTCTCGTGAGGTGTATATATTCCATCTGGCTTCAGGACTTGATTAATAGCAGAGCGCTCGAAGCTCCTCCTTTAAGTTGCTCCTATTGATCAATAGTTTGCAAGATTGCATGGCTGCTGAGTCGAGCGATCGTGGACTGGGTTCGGAGGTGCATCGTTTCATCTTCGACTTTTCAAACGATATATAGATTTATATTCGTCAACGTTTTGCTTAATTTGATTGTGTTACTCAGTTATTGGTACAGAAATCAAACCTAATTAGCTTGAACGATGATGGAGATCAGAACATTATACTGAACCCGAGCTTCGACGACGGCCTCAACAACTGGTCGGCGAGAGGATGCAAGATTGCACTCCAGGAATCGACGGCCACCGGAAACATGCTGCTGTTGAGCGGGACGAAGTACTTCGCCGCGGCGACCGAACGCGCTCAGAACTGGAACGGGATTCAGCAGGAGATCACCGGCAGAGTCCAGCGTAAGCTAGCGTACGACGTCGCCGCCGCCGTTCGAATTCAAGGCAATGCTACTGCGGCGGACGTGAACGTCTCTGTCTACGTTCAAGGAACCAATGGCCGCGACCAATTTGTCCGGATCGCAAAGTGAGTTCGTGCATTAGATCTTTAAACAGAGGTGTATGTTACGGTTCCTCAGATTTTAAGATGGTGATCTTGTGATTTCAGATTGCAAGCTTCGGACAAGGATTGGGTGCAATTGCAAGGCAAGTTTCTCCTCAGCGTCTCCATTTCCAAAGCTTTCGTATATATCGACGGGCCTCCCGCCGGCGTTGATCTCCTTGTGAACAATGTTGTAGTCAAGCACGCCGCGAAGAGCCCTCCACCGTCGCCTCCAGATTTCTCTGTTCGTATTTTTTTTTCCTAAAACTAATCGTAAGGTTTTTATTCATTAATCATCGGATTTGAAGCATCAAAATGTTTTTTTTTTTCTCGCAGAATGTGGTTTACGGCGTCAATCTTCTCGAGAACCGCGATCTCGTCGACGGGCCCGATGGCTTGAGCGGGTGGTTCGCGATCGGTTCCTGCAAACTGAGCGTAAGCACCGGCGGCGCGCCGCGCGTGCTTCCTCCCATGGCGAGGGAGTCGCTGGGTACGCACACACCCTTAAGTGGCCGGCACGTTCTCGCCACCAATCGCACGACGACATGGATGGGGCTGGCACAAACCATCACCGACAAGCTGCAGCTGCACGTCACGTACCAGGTCTCTGCTTGGGTTCGCGTCGGCTGGAGCACTACTAGCATTGCGCAAAACGTCGGCGTCTCTCTCGTCGTGGACGGGAAGTGGATCAGCGGCGGCCAAGTGGAGGTCAGCGACGGAAGATGGTACGAGATTGGGGGTTCGTTTAGAATTGAGAAGCCGGCGTCGAGGGCCTTCATTTCAGTAGGCGGCGCTTCGCCTGGAGCGGATCTCATGGTCGCAGGACTTCAGATGTTTCCGGTGGATCGCAAAGCAAGATTCAAGCACCTCAAGAACTTAACCAACAAGGTCAGGAAGCGGGACGTGGTGCTTAAGATTGCCCCATCGGATTCCGGCGATAGCATTCCGTCAGGATCGCTAGTTCATGTGAAGCAAACCAAGAACAGCTTCCCGTTGGGCTCGTGCATCGAGCGGATGAACCTGGAGAACGAAGACGTGATTGCCTTCTTCTTGGAGCACTTCAACTGGGCGGTGTTCGGCAACGAGCTCAAGTGGTACTCGACGGAGCCGCAGCCAGGCGTGATCAACTACGCCGACGCCGACGACCTCCTCGCCTTTTGCAAGCAGAACGGGATCGAGGTTCGAGGCCACTGCATCTTCTGGGAGGTGGAGAACGCGGTGCAGAGCTGGGTGAAGTCGCTCGGGAAAGACGACCTTAACGCGGCGGTGCAGAACCGGCTTAACAGCCTGCTCAACCGATACAAAGACCAGTTCCGGCACTACGACGTGGACAACGAGATGCTCCACGGTTCGTTCTACCGGGACCGGCTGGGGGAGGAGGTCCACGCGAGCATGTTCAAGACAGCGAGCGAGTTGGACCCCGCAGCGACTCTGTTCGTGAACGACTACAACGTGGAAGGGGCGGCGGACACGCGGGCGTCGCCGGAGACGTACATCAGGCAGGTGCTAGGCCTGCAGGCGGGGGGAGCGCCGGTGGGGGGAGTCGGGCTGCAGGGTCACGTGAGCGCTCCGGTCGGACCAATCATAGAAGCGGCCGTGGACCGGCTGGGGGCCGCGCTGGGGCTCCCGGTGTGGTTCACGGAGCTAGACGTGCCGGCAGAGAACGAACACGTGCGGGCGGAGGACCTGGAGGTCGTGCTGCGGGAGGCGGTGGCGCACCCGGCGGTGGAAGGCGTGATGCTGTGGGGGTTCTGGGAGATGCTGATGTGGCGCGAGAAGGCGCACCTGGTGAACGCAGAGGGGGAGGTGAACGAGGCCGGGAGGAAGCTGCAGATGCTGAAGGAGGAGTGGCTGTCGCATGCCCGGGGGACGGTGGATGAGCAGGGAGAGTTCAGGTTTCGCGGATTTCACGGCGATTACACGCTGGAGATTGTTACGCCGGCGGCGAAGAGGCTCTCGCAGGCGTTCACCGTCGAAAAGGGCGACACCACTCTGGCGATCAACATCATCTCATGACTCATCATAGAAGAAAAATAATAATAATAATTCAATATAAATTTGTATTTAATTCTATTATTAAATCAAGTAAAGAATAAAGAACGGAATCGAAGCCCACGTAGTGCTTTGCCGGCTAGAATTCATATTGGGCCACAACAAATTGGATCAGGCTTGAGCTTGGACATTCAAATCCATTCGAAAGGCCTAATTGTCTAGTTGGGCCAAGGCTTCGCCTTACATTATTAAGACAAATGACTTGCATTCTACCTCAAACCCTAAAGTTTGTTTACACTAATTTGTACCGCAATCTGCGTCGACATTTTGACTCGCTCGGTAAAAAGACGAGAGCTTTTTACCTAAAATTTTAAAATATCTAAATCACATAACTTAATTTTTAAATTATTAAATCAGATACTTATTTCTAATTTTTTAACTAGGAACAATAAAAATTGATTGTTAAAATAGTAATTGATAGATTAATTGATTGTTACAATATATTATATATTGTTAAAAAATTAACGGTTCTCAATATATTAAATAAAATTAATATTTGACGATATTTATATAATCAAAAAAATTAAACGAATATATAGGATCAGATTATATAAATATCCTTAAATATTAATTTGACCCACTATATTAAAAATAATAATTTTTTAAATACGAATTAGATTTTTCAAACACATTCAGAAAATTAGCCAAAACTAGTTCACTTATCGAAATCGATCAAAATCGATCAATGAACCTAGATAGTTCGAAATAACATGAAAGTAATTTTTATGTGTTTGTTTAGTTCTTCTGGTTATATAAATATCATTAAATATTAATTTAATCTATTATAATAAGAGTAATAATTTTTTAAATATGAATCGATTATCATAATAATAATCGATTATTAGGATATATTAGTCGATTGTAAATAAAATAAAATTAAATTAGTTATTTAATAATTTTAAAATTAAAATACATGATTTAAATATTTTAAAAATTTATCAATGCACTTTGATAAAAAGTCGAAAGGATAAACATAGAGGATCTTTAGATTCCACGGCACTCTTTAGGTTTTCCTATTAGAAAAATTTATCCATGTGCTTTGATAAAAAGTCGAAAAGATAGACACAGAGGATCTTTAGATTCCACGGCACTCCTTAGGTTTTCCCATCAGCAATGTTGCTTAGCCCTACTGTTTGTCACTGTTCAAGTCATTAGCTCTCTCCGTTAGAATGATAAACTCGTCAGTTGTCAGATAAAATAGCAACTATTCATGCCACTGTTCGTTGACTTTTGCTGGCAATTGTTGTACCATATTAG
>JBBUKS010119254.1:0-26106 GCA_038050645.1 Hedychium gardnerianum
CTGAAATGTCATTGTAAAATTTAACTGTATTGGCAGGAGCTATACATCAGGCACAAGGACGGGAAGACCCTTGATTCTGATGAAGAAGAGGAGAATGTCGTCAAGTGTCTTGAAGCTGCAGTTCTTAGAAGAGTGTCCGAGGTAAATTTAAGTGGAGGTGACTATGAATTCTTCTACATTATTATTAGGCTTAGGCTCGATCTTTCTTTTATATTTTCATGGAAATGATTAATGACTAGTATATGAGATATTATCATCGTAAAATTTGAGAGTCAAATTCTAGCCAATAGCCAATAGCTAGGATCTTACCCTCCCTCATGTATTGATCATTGTCCAAGCTAATAAATTAACCTTCGTAATTTATCTCTTCCGTGTTGATTCTGGGATGGACTGACGAAAATGCTGGGGGCGAACATTTCACCTTTTGCCACCATTTATATTTAAATAAATTTTATTATTTTTATTATTAACTAAGTCTTCGTAGATTTTTTTTCCTTTATTAACGTGTGCATTTGTCATGATCTTAATTATATCAATTAATTGAGCTATTTATTGGACATTTATGTACATGTTCATATTATGTTTAAAATGTATCTTTTTCTTAATAGGCACAATCTTGATCGATTTTCTTTATAATATTTTTAGTTCTTATTCTGTTCATTTTCGTATTTTTATATATCCACTTTAACTTTCTTATTTCTGTAACTCTCATTTTTTATTCATATGATCATTTTTAGAGCTCAACATTCAACCACATATAACCAATGGCGTAGCCAGGGCTGTGTTTCACTGGGCTCCAGCCCAGTGTAGTCCAATAACTTCTTCTCTGTTGCTTGATTCAATTCTCTCCACGACTCCATTTCTGCATGGATTTATGAAGATGAGTTGTCGTCTCAAGCTTTGGCCTTCCTCTTCCTCTTACTTGTTTTTGCTCAGAACAACAACAGCCTAGGACAATTGCAACAGCCCAGGACAATTGAAGATCTGACTACGCCATTGCATATAACATAATAGATTAAATTATTATTTTATAAAATCTTCCTTTAAACTTTAAAGATATTTTACAATCATAGAAAATACTTGACGCTCTCTTTTATTTCAGCCATTATGTTTGTATCCTATATTTTCATCTCTATCAACCTTTGCAACTTTTTATAAAAATGATCTCGGATACTTAAACCTATTAGTTATACATAATTTATCTTAATAATTATTTTACTATCTCTAATATTATTAAATTTAAATTTTATATATTATATTTTAATTCTACTAAATTTAAAACTTTCTTACTCAACTCGATTACAGGACTTCAGTTTAGAGATTTGTGCCAAAGACAGAGTCGGACTGCTCTCCGATGTCACAAGAGTTCTGCGGGAGCATGGCTTGTCGGTGTCAAGAGCCGATGTGGCGACCGTAGGAGAGAAGGCGATGAATGTGTTCTACGTGAGGGATCCATCAGGGCTGCCGGTGGACATGAAGACCATTGAAGCCCTCCGCAAGGAGATTGGGCAAACGATGATGCTTAACGTGAAGAAGCTACCCAGTGCTGCCAACTCACCCAAGTCAAGTGGCTGGGCCAAGACCAGTTTCTCCTTCGGCAACTTGCTTGGCAAATTCTTGAGCTTATTCTGACTACTTAATTCTCACTTCTTGATACTGTAACTGTAAATTTCGCAAGGCCTTTAGGCACTTGAGTTGCATGCCACTGTCTGATAGTAATAATGTGCACCAATGGCTGGTGGTGGCAATCCACCTTTGACTTGTCTAGCATTGTTCTATATCGATATCGATAGAGAGGATCTATGAAGTGTAGTAACCTTGAATCTAGAATGAAATTTTGAAGACATTAGTAATACTCTGTTAGTGTAGTAGCTCAACTATTGGGCTGCAATGTTGAAGTGTTCCACAAATTGGTTGAGTCGGGATTTTCGATCTAACCATAACAAACAATTGTGCGACATTGAAATGGATCCTAAGCAAAGCGGGCAAATAATATAACAATTCTCCTTGGTGGGGAAGATGTTAATGAAATTGTGCCACAAGCAGTCAGGTTCGACTAAGATGTTTTGATATATATGCTGAGGAAAGGACTTAAGTTAGATCGACAAGTTTACAAGGACTTAGCAAGTTGCATATGGTTCACTTGGTGTAGCTAAGTTTATTTGGTTTAGTTTAATAGCTTGGAGGTCTGGTATGAGGTGGACTCAAAGGTGATCGGTGAAGGATGACATAAGAAATCCAAAGGATTCAAAAAATTCCTAAAAACCTTATAATAAAAGGTGATTATGTTCATCTCAGATGCTTCTCATAGTTAGTCCCTAGGTTATGTAAAAAGAGGTAAATCACGGAATTAGTTTATAGTTGACCATCAAGTAATTAGGGGGTGAGAGGAGTTTTTTTTTCCTCTGAGGACATATGCCCGCTGGAAATTGACCTTTACCTCATTGTAATAAATATGTCATTCACTAGTCAACTTGACACCCCGTGAGGATAAAAAAAAACCCTAAAAAGATGAACTCTAGGATGAGTAGCATTAAGTAGTTGATGAGTTCAGAGCTTGGAAGGACCAAGCACAATCTCTCTAAAGTAACTTGACAAGAGGTGGACTATATAAGTGATCTAATGAAGGATAACATGTTGAGCGTGTTAATTTATATGATCATTTATTTATTTTTACGAAACAGATCTTGAAATTTATATATTTTACATATCTGAGCTTGATGAAAAAGCCATTGTAATTATTTTGCATATATTAATTTCTCTCATCTTTACCTTTTTTATGAAAGCATTCAATTCATTTCATGATGGAACATTATTATACTTTGTATTTATAGATAGAGAAAGGACCAATATATGTATATAAGTTTTTTATTTTCATGCATCCATCAAGCATCAGTTATAATTATTATTATTATTTGCATTTGTTAAAATAATAATAATTTAGATGAGTTATATTTCATTAGTAACTTCAATTGCATTGCATGAAGTTGCTTTAGTTTTAATTTCATATATAATTCTTAAGGCCAATAATATTAGATAATAATTATTATCTAACATTCTCCTACTTGACCTAAAAATTGGATAAAATTAAAACATAAGTACGACATTATAACTTTAAGCATAAAAAAACTCATCTTCTTAAAATATCATAATTACCTTAATATAATAGAATACTAGATGCGGGTTATAGCGATTGTACATTATATAACATATTTTCTTCTATATACCACAAACATCAGCATCCTATTATATTAGGCCTATAAATGAACATATAATTTCATAATGATCCACAATAATATTTCTAGGCAATTCATAATATATCATAATAATGTACACATCATAACTAGAAACTATATATAGAAACACATAAGTGAACTTAGAGTGTCAACTTAATATTTCCAAGACTCATTCGATGTACATGTTCCTTAAATATCTTTGATTGTAAACCTTTAGTTAACGGATCTACAATCATGAGATCCGTTCTAATATAATCAATATATAAACACTCTTTGTTTATGAAGTTCTTTTTTAACGACAAAATCTTTTAATTCCATATGCTTGACATCTCTTGAGTATTTATCATTTTTTGAGAAGAATATTATTTTAGAATTATCACAATAAATTTTCAATGGCTTGTCAATAGTGTCGACAACTCCAAGTCCTGAAATAAAATTCCGCAACCATGATGCATAGATTGTGGTTTCAAAACATGTCACAAACTCCGCTTCTATTGTGGATAAAGCTATGACAGATTCTTTAGCACTTTTTCATGCTATTGCTCCTTCTCCAAGAAGAAACAAACAACCAAAAATAGACTTTCTACTGTCAATGTATCCGACAAAATCTGAACATGAGTAACCAACCACTTCCAAGTGATTAATTTTTCTGTACATGAGCATGTTATTCTTGGTGCTTTGAAGATACCTTAAAGTTTTTTTAGCAGCTTTCCAGTGATCAATTTCAGGATTACTTTGATACCTGCCGAGCATTCCAATCGCAAAACTAATATCCGATCTTGTACAGGTTTGTAGATACATTAGACTTCCTACAACAGAAGCATATGGAATTGAATCCATTTGTTTTCGTTTTATATCATTCTTTGGGCATTGCATAAGATTAAATTTGTCCCCTTTTTGAATTGGAGAAATTCCAGCAGAATATTTTTTCATATTAAATCTCTCTAGAATTCTTTCAATATAATCTTTTTTGAGACAATCCTAACAGTCTTTGTGATCTATCACGAAATATTCAATTCCAATCACACAAGATGCCTCATCAATATCTTTTATTTCAAAATTTATAGAGAAAGTCTTTTGTCTTATGCAACATGTCCAAATCATTAGTAGCAAGTAAGATATCACCAACGTATAAGATTAAAAATATAATTTTGCTCCCACTAACCTTTCGGTATATGCAATGATCAACAATATTTTCTTTAAAATCAAAAGATGTGATGGTATCATTAAACTTAATATACCATTGTCCGGAAGCTTGTTTAAGTCATATATTGATTTCTTAAGTTTACATACTAAATGACTTTTTCCTTCAATTGAAAAGCCTTTAGGTTGGTCTATATATACTTCTTCTTCAAGATTTTCATTCAGAAAGATTGTTTTCATATCCATGTAGTGTAACTCTAAATCATGATTAGCCACCAGTGTCATGATAATACACAATGAGTCTTTCTTTGAAACAGGTGAAAATGTCTTTTTATAATCAACGTCATCTTGTTGAGTGTATCTTTTAGCAACAAGTATAGCTTTATATCGTTCAATATTACCATTCGAGTCATGCTTGGTCTTAAAGACCCATTTTCATCCAACTCATTTGGAACTTTCTGGCAATTCAACGATATCCCAAATATCATTTTCACACATGGATTGCAACTCTTCTTTCATTGCATTGATCCATTTATCTGACTCTGTACTTTCTATGACTTGTGAAAATAAAACTGGATCTTTATAAATTCCAAAATCAAATTGTTGCAAATAAATTTCATAATCATTTGAAATAGCAGCTTTTCTTATTCTTTGAGATCTTCTCAATGCTATTTCCTACAACTCATTTGCATCAAGTCTTTGTGAGTTAGTATCTTCAAGAGATATTTCATCATGTTGTTCGGTGTTGATATGACATTCTTCAACAACTGACATAACTTTTGGAACAATACTTGATGAAAGAATATTTACAGATAAAGGAATATTTATCTTAACTTCCTTTATATCCACATTTTGTTGTTCATCGCTCCCACTAATTTCATCATTCTCAAAGAATTTTGCATTACTAATTTATACTATTATTGGATTATGATTAGGACAAAAAAAAAATATCCTTTAGATTTCTTTGGGTAACTAATAAAGTAACCACTAATTTTCAAGAATCTAATTTTCTTCATGTGGATTATAAACTCTTGCTGTCGCCGAACAACCCCAAACATGCAGGTGTCATAAGCTAGGTTTCCTATTTGTCCACAACTCAAAAGGAGTTCTTGGAACCGCCTTACTGGGAACTCTATTAAGTAAGTACATTGTTGTTTTTAAAGCATGCATCCACAATGATTTAGGTAATGATGAATTACTTATCATATTCCTAACCATATCCATTAATGTGCGGTTACGCCTTTCTGTCACACCATTTTGTTGATGTGCGTATGACATAATATATTGTGCATATATGTCATGTTTTTCAAGAAGTTTTGCAAATAGACCTGGACGTTGTCCTGTTTCATCATACTTCCCATAATATTCACCTCCTCTATCAGACCTTACAATTTTCACTTTCTTGTCTAATTATCTTTCAACCTCATTAATGTTAATTTCAAAAGCATCTACTACTTTAGATTTTTCTTTAAGCAAATAGATATATCCATAACATGAAAAATCATCAATAAAGGCAATAAAATACTTTTCTTCACCAAAAGATGAAGTATCAAAAGGTTCACATATATCAGTGTGTATTATTTCAAGAAACTGAGTGCTTCTTGTGGCTCCTTTCTTATTATGTCTATTTGTTTTCCCTTAATACAATACACACATAAACAAAGATCAGTAAAATCTAAATTTTGTAAAATCTCATTCTTTACTAATCTTTTTTTGGATACATAACCCAAACACTTATGCCATAAGAAAGCAAAACTTTCACTAAGCATATTTCACTTAATTCTAATATTTTGATGCACAATAAATAAGAATTCAACAAATTTATTATCAATTTTAATTTATATAAACCATCAGTAAGAATTCCAAAACCAATAAGTCTTGAATCCTTATATAAATTAAAACAACCTTTTCTAAAATTAAAATCAAAACCACAAACATCAATTTTTGAAAGAGAAATAAAATTCCTAGAAATTGAAGGTACATAAAGAGTCTATACTAGGTCTAAATGATAGCTAGTATTTGAGACTAAATGATAAGTCTCTATGCCTTCATTTGGAGCCTTCATATGATTTCCCATATACAGGAAATTTTTAGTTCGGTTTGTAGTTTGGATTATAAGAAAATCCCTATATCATATTGAATACATGAGTAGTAGCACCAGAATCAAACCACCAAGTATTATGAGGAGCATCAATCAAGTTTGATTCGAAACAAACATACGTTCTTAATATACCTTTCTTTTCGAACAAAGCCTTGCGTTTAGGGCAATCTTTCTAATAATGTCCTTCTTTCTTACATAAATGACACTTATCATTATTGTGTTCCTTCTTATCAGCCTGAGGAGCTTTAATAGGCCCTTTTCTTTTTCTTAAAACTTTTGGCTTTTGCTTTTAGTGTTTTACCAGCTCCTTGAATAGTGAAGTTGATGGAATGACTTTCCAAATTCTTAAGCATGTTTTTCTCTTGAATAAGTTTGCTTATCAATTCATTAACATTCCACTTTTTGTTAATAGTATTATAGTTAATTTGAAAAGCACCATATTCAAGAGGAAATGAGTTCAAAATAAACTGAACCAAGAAGGAGTCATTAGTCATTCCTAAAGTCTTTAATCTTCCTATAATATTAGTCATCTCAATGGTATGTTCTTGCATACTACATGACCCATCAAACTTTATGGTCATGAGTTGTGCCATTAATGTACCAATTATTAGAACAGTTGGACCGGTTTAGAGGGGTTGAAAAAACATGTAAGTTAGAAGGACTTTTCTCTTGCTTCTTACTTGAGCAAGGACACACTAGTTAATAATTAAAAAAATAAACATAAAAAGAGGCGAGAGGGTTTACTTGGTTACAACCTGAATGATTGTTAATCCATGGTAAAGAATAGCTCCACTAATAAACTCCTTCAGGCGGAGAAGCCTCTTACAGACGTTGAAAGCACCGACACTTAATTAGTAAAAGAAGGAAATGAAAAATATAGTGTATTCTACTAAAACAGGAGTTCACAACCTCTATTTATAGCAAATCGATCGAGGTAACCGTTTTGCTGACGTGACAGTCACGGGGGTGCCTCCATTGATTGGGGGCGCCTCCAATGGATCAAAACAGATCCATTGGTGATCTGGCAGCGTTGGGGACGCCTCCAAGAGTTGAGGGCACCTTGGTTGAATTCTGATCCGCTGTGGCAAGTCTTCAGTGATGATCTTGATGATCAGGGGCGCCTCCATTAGTATGAGGCGTCTTCATCCAAATGGCGGGTGGGGCGCCTCCAAGCCTTGGGGGCGCCTCCATCAATTGGCGCTTGAGGCGCCTCCATCGCACCAAGGCGCCTCACGCGCCTTTTCTTCCGAGATGCCTCCAAGACACAGAGGCACATCGGGTCTTCTCTGGCCACCTTGGGTGATTGTTCAGCCGTCCAGAGTTGAGTTCACCCAAACCCAACTCAGCCCTTCTCCTCGAGCAGGCTTCCTCCTCGGCTTCTCGTCCCTCGGACCGCATCCTTCTCGCCTCGCGTCCCTCAGACCGTGTCCTTCTCGCTCCACCGGTGTACTCTTCCGCAGCTTCTCATCCCTTGGATGCACCGAGCCCGTCGACTCGCTTCCCGTGCCATCCTTCTCGTCCGCTATATTTTCTGCTTGACTTCTTGTGTTCCTAAGTTCCTGCACACTTAGACACAAGGATCAAATACCACAGGACCTAACCTAGCTCGTTTGATCACATTAAAACTATCCCGGGGTACTTACACTAACTTTGTTTTACAGCTATATTTTGTACTAACATATTTTGTAGGAGTTAAGCAAAAATCAGTCTCAACGCCTGGATAAGCGTTGTTGACGCGTAGAGCTGATGGAGGCGCCCTGGAGTGGTCGGAGGTGCCTTGGAGTGGATAAGCAACAAGTTTATCGAATCAGATTTATCTCAATGGAGGCGCTTCGGAGCGTTGGACGCGCCCCCTAATGGGCTATAAGAGAACTACTCGACCAACAGCCAAGGACATCACTGTTGAACATCATTTCTTCTTCATACTGCTGCCCGAAGCTCCAAAATTTCCATATTATGACTCTGCTACATCAAACTGATACTGGAATAACTTTTTGCAGCAGAATCTTCACCAACACACGAGCTCAACTCACTTCTCATCTTCCATGTTGGTAAAAAATTGTTAATTCAGTTATTTTATTTCTGTAATTGCACAAAAAAGTGTAGAATTATTATACTTCCCTCATCTTGTGTTTGATTGTTCTTCCGGAGATTTGCTGGAAGAGGATTTAGTGGATTGCTCATCGAAAACGTCCCAAGAGGTCATGGACCTTGGAGTAGTAGTCTGCTGGGGTTACAAACCAAGTAAACCAAACATGTTCTTTTCTTTATTTGTCTTCCATTATTTTAGCTTAAGGGTTAAGTATTTTTTCGTTACCTGCTCTATTTTTCGAATGAGTTTTAAAAACTGAAAAGAAAGTTTAAAACACGTGATTCATTCCCCCTCTCACGTGCACTCGATCCTACAGAGCATTCATCATCTCTTACAAAGTATGATTCTTTCACTTAGCAACACCATTTTACCAAGGAGTATAGGGAGCTATTGTTTTGTATTTGATCTTATGTTTAGTAAATAACTTAGTGAACGATGATACATATTCATCGCCTCAGTCACTTCACACCACTTTAATTTTTTTTATTATTAAGATAATTTTCAACCTCATTCTTATAGAGAACAGATTTTTCTATAGCTTTATCCTTACTTTTAGAAAATACATATAATAATATTTTGTATTATTATCTACAAAAGTGATGAAGTACTTATTTCAATCACGTGCTGGTACCCCTTTTAGGTCTCACACATCGATGTGTATTAAGCCGAGTGGTTCACTATTTCTTTCAATATGTTGAAGGGATGACCTTGACATTTTTACTTAACACAAGTGTCACACTTGTGTATCAAGTCAAGGTGGAATGTAGATATGCTTTGCATGTTACTTAATCTATGCAACGCAACGTAGTTAACATGTCTTAGTCTACCATGTCATAAATATGAAGACTCAAGCATATAAATGTAAAAGCTTTCATTATTAATCTTAGACCTAATAACCATTATATTGAGCTTAAATAGTGTATCGGTTACGTAGCTCTTTGCAACAAACATTCCATTTTTGGACATAATAATTTTGTTAGACTAAAAAACAATGTGAAAGTCATGCTTGCTCATAAGTGATCTAGATATCAATTTTTTCGAATCTCCAAAACATACAACAAACATATTGTTTAGAGTCGGCTTCTTGCTCGAGGTCATCTTCAACATCACTTTCTCTTGACCCTTGATGTTCGAGGTTGTTGAGTTTCCCATGAATAATTTATCCCCATCTTTGACTTCTTCAAAATTATGGAGAAGCTCCTTGTTGCAACACAAATGTTCAGTGACATCGGTATCGATCCACCATTGCTGCGGGTTTGAGCTGACCAGGTTCACTTCAGAGACCACGACACGGAGGTCCATGTCTGGTCCCTTGTTTAGGTTAGCCTCCTACTTCTTCTTTGATTTCTTATATTTCGAAGATTTGTGGTCGACTAGGTCACAATTGAAGCACTTCCCAGAGAATTTCTTCTTGAAAATGCCTCCTCCACTTTGGAAGATTTTAGATTATTTTGTTTTGAGCCTTGATCGTGTGCTCGATCACGTTGGCTTTAATAGTCACTTGAGAACGGTCGCTTGTCAGAACTTCGATTGTCTTCTTCAATGCGAAGTCGAACAATGAGTTTTTCCATGTTCATCTCCTTCTGCTTATGCTTCAGGTAGTTCTTGAAGTCGTTCCAGGCAGGTGACAACTTCTCAATGATAGGAACCACTTGGAAGGTTTCGCTCAGCACCATGTCTTTTGAGTGAATCTCGTACAAGATCACCTAAATCTCTTGGACTTGGTTGATTACCATCTTAGAGTCGATTATTTTGTAGAACTTTTTGACCCCGACATCTTCCGTCTTGTATTTTCATGCAATACACAGTGTACAACGAGTCAGTAAGACAATTAAGGATGTAGTTTTGGCATAAGAACTCTAAATGGTTCCATGCTTCCACTATATTGATGGTCTAGACATCAATAGCATCATTAGATGACTTGGGAGGTTCCTTCGTCAAGAAGAACATCTTCTGCTACCGTTGCTTGCAGTCAACCCAATAAACTTCTCTGGCTTCTTTCCATGGTTGATTGAAATATTTTCAATTGGGACGGAGGGGACCATCACTTGTTGAGCATCCTGTTTCTCAATAGTTTTCGTGGCTGTCTCAACATATCAGAATATGTTTTAATATTATTGGATAATTTGACTTTGTTTTAAGACAGTTACAAATCTTGCTTGTTACAAGATTATTGTCGGAGATATAGGGAATAATCTGAATTTAAAATATGCTAAAATAATAAATTCATACTTATTTGTCAAGTTGACATGAGATGACCCAAGCAAGTCAAGCTACCAAGCTGGGTTGGTTGCCATGTGGGAGGTATGACTGTCGAACTGGAGGTGATGCTGCCGAGAGGGAAGGTGTGCAGAGCACTGCCGAAGCCTGTGTTGGACATAATTTTCTTAAATCATATTTGTTCTCTCTGGAGGTACTTTGAGGTCACGTTGGACGTATATTTCCTATAATACAATGACACGATCATGTAGACAACCAAGCATGGGGTTTTTGTCGAACTGGGCATGTACTCGAACACTTTCAAAAAAGACCTGCCAAGTGAGTTACCTAGCAGGGAGGAAGATAATGTGGGGAAATGGATGGAATTTTAATTGTTTGGTTGTTCTGCCTTATGCGTCTCTCATTCTGTAGAAGGAGGAGCCTCCTTATATAAAGGCTCACATCCTCGGCTGCATTGAATGACCGAGTAATTGTCATTCATTGTCTTCAGCCACTCGGGTCGTAACGCTAGCAACCAACCATTAATGTTCGATCATTTCACCTCGGCGATTACGAATTCACCATTATTTACTGACAACTTTAGATTGGTATATTAATGCACTAGTTACACACTTGAGCAAGTTGCTAAATGGATTTGGATGGTAAAATATAAATTGATTTGTTTAGATAAATTTTATCTCAATCGATTTGATATACTGATACGCATAAATTATGCTCACATATAAATCATCTGGTTCAGTACAATTCAAATCTTGAATTTGCACCCCATTAGCACAAGCATCGCATATGATCACAAGCTCATAGTCACAATGTACTCGAGTTGAGTGCACCCTGTGCAGATAAAAAAACTCTCAATGTAGGAAGTCTCTTCAATCCACTCTTTTTTTATTCATATTTTTGCAGGACGTGAATGTAGTAACAGGACGTGGATGTAGTAACAGAGGATAATTAATTAATTAAAGTGTATTATATATGTCGAAGGATGCTGATTAATTGTTTTTACGGGATGAACGTATGATCATTACATAGAATAGTGTCATACAAAAATTTGAAGATCAATTCTTAATAGTATAATACTTATCAAGTTTTTGTTTTTTTTTCATGCAACGATCATTATTCAATAGTTAAAAATTAAAAATTATTCATGATTTATTTCTCTATAAATAATTATAAGATTAGTCATGTGAAGTGCTTGGGATAGCATATTGGGATAGCATATGAGATTTTGTCACCAAAGAAGTTGATTAATTGATTTGATCCTGTCTTGATTTATTTAAAGAGAACCATTATTCAAATTAACCTAGGACCGATAAATGAATTAAGACGTTGTTTAAACTTATTTATTTAGTAAAATAAATTAAGTCGAATTTATAATTAATTAATTTGCTAGTTAAAATAGTTATTGAATTTAATTTTTTTTAACTTGATTTTAGTTTGAGCTTTATTTATTTACATATTAATGAACCTTTAATTCGAGCTTATTTGATTATTTATAATTTTTATATTTTTAAATTTATCAAGCTTTATATTATAATTTTATTTATTTTAAGATTTTTTAATTTTTTATAAGTTTAATAAAAACTTTCTTAATGAAAATATTTTATAAACTTTATTATATATATATATATATAATTATTATTATTTAAACATTTATATAATTAGCTTACTTATTTCGAATAAATAAAATAGCAACCTTTAATTTATTTACATATGAGCCGAAGGCGTGTAAGAATTAAACGCAGAGCAGAGCAGAGCAGAGCAGAGCGGGAGCACCCGCAAGGCAGTGTAGCGCAGCAGCAACGTGGTTGATTGGAAGTCCGCGAAGGGCGTACGGGCGCCGCCCCAGGCCACGACAACCCGCAGGTCCAAGCAAAACACGTGTCCCTCTTTCCCAACTCACATCGCTCCTCCTCCCTCTCCTCCCCTCCTCTCCTCCCCATAAAGGCGCCTGGCCCGCTCATGCGCACAGCTAGTTAGCGACATCAAACCCGCAGTGAACTCCGCCACTACAAATACTTCTCGCCCGGCTCAGGCTAGTTCTGCTCAGTCGTCACCGACGCCATGGGAAGAGCTCCGTGCTGCGTCAAGGTCGGGCTGAAGAAGGGGAGGTGGACAGCCGAGGAGGACGAGATCCTCATCAAGTATATCGCTTCTAACGGCGAAGGATCGTGGAGATCGCTCCCCAAGAATGCAGGTAGATAGATGTAGATTAGTTCCATGCATGTGTTAATTAATTAAGCTAATATATTGAAGTTGATCATGTTATATATATTAGGGCTGCTGAGATGCGGGAAGAGCTGCAGATTGAGGTGGATAAACTACCTCAGATCCGATCTGAAGAGAGGCAACATTACCAAAGAGGAGGAGGAGATCATCGTCAAGCTGCATACAACACTTGGCAACAGGTTCTTATCCAATATTATATCCAATCTCAGAGTATCGTTATTTTGTTGTCTGGCCTTTGAGCATGCCTTTCTTTCTCCTTGAACGCACACTTAAAACTTTTCCTTCAAGTTTGTTTTTGTTTTTGTTTTTCTTTCTTTCTTTTTTGGTAAGCTTTTGAAGTTTGTGCGCACAATAAAATAATTACCATGGATGGTTTGACCACGTCGACATGTGCGCAGTCAGTGGACCCTGCGAGCTACGTGTATGAGTTTTTTACCAAGGTAATATTGTCGTACACGTAGCAATCGGATCATTTCACTCAGGCTGGTTTCTTCACCTCCATGCAAAAATAAAATAATAATAATAAAGAAAAGAAAAAAAAAGAAATTTTTTGTTTACAAGTGCTAAGAAAACATCCTCCTCTTAGTTTGTTTGTTGATTGATCATTAAACAATTTGGTTGATGAAAGGAACAGCTACAATGAAATTTCTTAACACCGTGGGCGTTCATGCATTTCTAAGCGTCTTAATAGTGGCATTGTGACATGTGACTGCATTAAACTTGACCTACAAAAGTGACGGCAGCCACGAGCTTTTTTCCTTTTGTTATATAATGACAGGTGGTCCATCATAGCCGAGCATCTCCCGGGAAGGACCGACAACGAGATCAAAAACTACTGGAACTCCCACCTGAGTCGGAGGATTCACAGCTACTGGCGAATCAGCAGCGTGGCGATCGACCTCAGCAAGCTCCCGGGCGGGGGAAAGCGGCGCGGCGGCCGGAAGAACAAGTCGGCCGTGCAGAAGATCAGCAGTACCGCTACCGTTACTTCCACTACAGGGAATGACGACGTTAACGGTCAGACTACACCGGTTATTGCCTCAGCGAGCAGCTCCGCCGCCGTTGACCAGCTGGACCTTGAACTGGAGAAGATGATCGAGGCCATGTGCTGCTCGATCGATCCGGAGAAGACGAGCGAGGAAGGGGCATCACTAATGGCGGCGGCTGATCAGGAGGTGGAGTACTACTGCGGATCTTCTGAGGTGCAGCAGGACGAGTTGCTAATGGACTGGGACTGGGACTGGGACTGGGAGAGCTTTGAGGCGAATCTGTGGGACGAGGCAGGGGAGATGGAACCATGGACGTCGATGCAGTGGGACAGCGAAGAAGCATGGGAGCACGGTGCGGTGCTAGTTGAGGAGGACAGCGGGTACCAAGAAAGCTCAGTGCTGGATAACAATTGGATCCAATTTAAGCCGTAGTGGTGGTGAGCGCGACTTGCCGATTGTAGCGACACCATGTCTTAAATGTATTAAGACTCGATTTTTCCTATTCCATGATTAAAAGGGCGATCTAGCGATTGTAAAAATCTTGAGTACTTCGTCGTTTAAGTAATTGTTTTGTGCTCGCGCCAATATGTAATCAGGGGCAGACCAGGTTGTTCTTGCTTTTATAATCAGTCATATATATATATATATAGTTTCTAAAATACACATTGATCAATTGCATTCTTACATTTTATATATAGTTCTTATGTAAGAGAGATTAGGATTATTAAATGAGATGCTTTTCTAAATTGATAATTAGTATAAGGGATCCGCCTAAAATAAGGTTTGTTTTCCACCGATGTTCAATATAAGGGAGAGATAAATAGACTTGCATCAGCTATGACAATATTGGCACAGTAATCTTGAACTGATCTACATTGTGGTTCAATAAAAAGCATGGCATGACTTGAATGACTTGAACCAGATACAGAGGAAGAAACATATATGTTTGATTCTATAAATTTAAAATTAATTAATTTTATAGTTTTTTTTATTATTCAAACTCCCTAGTGAAATTCTTTTCGAGACATTCTATTATTATATCATTACCCGGGCGTATTTCACTCTTCGATGATCCATCCCCGGTTGTTGACACCATTAATATATGGCACCGCACAATTGGCAACAGATGCAATAATTTTAGCGATGTGGGCTCCCAACATTGAAGTTGCAATAATGATAAGGCTCTAACCTAGAAAGGAAGCGAAATCTCCCGTCTATTTTAAAAATAATTAAAGAATATATTAAACAGTGTATCAATTAAGTTGCAATAATTATTAAATCGTATTTATTATAATGGAAATTTCTATCAACGTTGAATTAAATATGTATTATAATTGAAATTATAATTACTATAACCGACTCAAGATTTCAACGAAAGTTTGATGCGAGAGATAACAGTACTAAATAATATTAGAGGATAGTCGAATAATTATAAAGTGAAGTATTTTTTGATAAAAAAAATTAAAATGAGATGCTCAGGATTTAGGGAAAAAAATTATCCTTTTTTACTTTTGCCAAAAAAAAACAATGAAAGTAAGTAAATATAAGATGAATTTAATAGTTTTTAATCTTTTTTAATAACTAATTATAAGAGAAAAAAATGAAAGAAAACTAAGAAAGAAAAAAGAAAAAATAATAATAAATATTACTCTGGACTGAAATAAATAGAAAAAATATTTTAGAAATTAGATCATCCTTCGATAAAAATTAAAATACGCTGGTACCTTCCAGATTAATAGTCCTGAATTATAAAAAAAAAAAATTAATTAATTATGTTGCACCCTTTGAAAAATTCAAAAAAATTAAATGATCCGTACAGTTGCTGGATGGGGCCGCTGAATTATCGTGGAATGGCTAATACGGGTAGGTGGAGAGTCGTCGCTTCCTACAATCGACGTTTCATAATGTCATCCTTAGGTTAGTGGAGTGCTATCCACCCGAAAGTAACGTTTCTTAATTTCATTTTGTTTCTTATAAGAAATGATGATTCATCCAAATATTTTTTATAATTTGTCCTCGTATTATATATATAAAAAAATTATGAGATTAATTTATAATTAATTAATTAAAAAAAAATTTAAAACATATATATTTATCAAAAATTAATTCATATCTCGTTATAATAAATTTATTATTCATTAATTAATTGAATATCTGGTGAAATTTTTTTTGTCCCGTCGAGAACGTATGCATCGGTCTTTGTTTTAGAATATTATAGATATACAAATCTAGATCTCCTTTCGATCCTTGTTGGCATGCTGAAACGTCGAGGACGCGCTTTCATTGCATGATGATGCAAATTAGTTTCACGTCCCTTTCACCCTTTTAACTGGATGCTGTCCTTCTCCCTCTTGTCAACCATCTTTACGCGCGGAATAATCCGCCTGGAAACTGAACGCTGCTGTAATGGCTCGAACAGGAAATGTATCAGTTACGAGGGAATGTGATGATCCATGGCTCCATCTGGACGACAGTTATAATTCAAACGGGAAAGCATCAATTAAAAATAGGAAGAAAGATGGATATGATGTCTGTCAGATATGGAGACTTAGTTTAGTCCTTTTCGTGCACTTGTCATGATAAACGAGCTAAATCGAGTAAGATAATCAAGTCTCGAATTTAAAATTGATTAATGAATTAAATTATTAAAATGATTATTTAGATTTAATTTAATTAACTTATTTTTTTATAAATTTGAATTTGATTAAGTTTAATTTGATTTGTTTAAATTTTATTGAGCTCTCAATTTTTTTTTCAAGAGTATGCATCCGTCGAAAATTGACTCCTATTTTATTATAATAAATCTATCGTTCACTAAATAACTAAGCACTCCATGAAGACTTGAAAATTCTATTAATGAACATTATTTATAAATTTTGTTAATATTATTCATCAATATTATTCACGAATAATTTATAATTTTTATTCACGAATAATAACGAATTAAATATATATATATTTAAGTTTGTTTATTTAATTTAATAATCTATTCAAACTTATCAATTTAGAAAGATCTATTCAATATTATTCATTTAATTAATTTTATATATTAAATGAATTTAAATAAATTATTACTAAGCCGAATTCTAAACCTCAAACTTACTTGTCAAAGTCTGATTCATTTATCATTCTATTTTAATAAGGTCTTTTGAATAAAAAAAATAAAAAATTGATGAATCAAATAATCTGAAATGATCAATTCGCTCCACAAAAGTTTTCATCGAATGGGGTCTTTTGAATGAATCAACATGAGTTCCATGCTCAGAGCAATAACTTCATAGATGGCCAGGCCAAATCTTCATCTTCTACATTAATTACTGTTCACTTTTGTCGTTGTTGTTTTCTTCTTCTTCGTAGAGAGAAAAAAAAACATTTAGCACATAGTCCCACCTTATTTTGTCACTTCCAGCAATCATTGGGTTTTTTTTTTTTACTTGGATCAAACGTTATATTTCTAGGCATATGCCTCCAATACAAAAGCCCATATAGATGTGCATCCAATAAATCAATATTTGAAAGCTACCATTTACAAAGAACGGTATTTTATTTTTATTTATTTATTTATTTTTTAATTATCATCGAATATTAAATTTATATCAATTAATCATAGAGATGATCAATCCGATTCTATACAAGTTTTATATAACTATTAGGATAAATCAAAAAAATACACAATGAATGATTCTTCAATTCAACATTTTTAAATAAAAAAAAATTATTCATTAATTAATAAAAATTAAAACTCAATTCTTAAATGATTGAGAAACTAAAAACATACACTATCACTCTATCACCGTATCATTGCCCTATGCAAGAACGACATTTTATGACCCATGCACATTTTGGAATTTCTCATTTGTTGTATCTAATTTTTATAATATCAAAATTACATCACATTCCTATTATACCCTTCTTTCTTTCACTATTCTCTCAAAAATTTCTCTTATTTAAATTTTTTCTTACCTATTTACACTATAAAAAAATATACAATACCGATAGAATATTCCGTCGGTATTCCATCAGTAGAGCTATATACCGATGGAATACCGAAGAAATTTATCCAGTCAATTTTTTTCTCGTCGTAGACAAGTGTTTCCGACGGAATATGACTTCCGTCGGTAATTATCGATGGAATTAATATTCCGTCATAAATATTACCGACGGATAATTGCCGACGAAAACGGGTATATTCGTCGGTAATTACCGACGAAAACAGATATTTCCGTTCGTATTGTATCGAAAAAATACTGTGTATCGATACTCTACCGACAGAAATACCCGGTTCCATCCAAAATTATCGACGGAAATACCCGTTTCCGTCAGTAATCACTAAAAATAATTAAAAAAACTTTTATAATTTTCCTATATACAAATTTCATATCAATATAAACCATCACAAGCGATGACTATACAAAAATAATGCAAATATTCATTCACACATATACATACAAACTAATTTCAAATCCATTCACACATATATATACAAACTAACTTAAAATCATTCACACACATACACATAAACTAACTTAAAATTCACACACATACAAACTAACTTCAAATCCATTCACATACACATACAAAGTAAATTTCAAATTCATTTACATACACATATAAACTAAACCATGCACTAAAAAATAAACATTAAAATTCTCAATCACAATCCTTTCACATTCATTTAAAAACAAATTAAACAATCTCCAAATACAAAGAAATCCTTAGATAAATCTTCAAATACAATCATGCAAAATTATGAAAGAAAAATGAACATTATGTATAACAAAATATACATTAGGCACAAAACCATTTGTAGTATGCACTCTCCATGGCAGTACCAGTTGTAGTAATTAGACACAAAATTATTTATATATATATGTAGTTTCACGGCATCCTCATCACGGAAGGCTTTATTTCTGCATTTGTAATGATTACACGGACACCGTAACTCAGCACCATTCATACATTCATGATGATTCTCAGCAAAGTTCACAAACTGTTCAACTTCAGTAATAAAATTATCTCTGATAAATTCATTTTCTAATCGATTATACATCCAAGCTTTGTTCATATACATTGTTACCTAATGAGACAAAAATATGAAACATTATTAAACTTGTACAATTTCAATTAAGCTTAAATAAAATAATCATACATAATACTAGAATATTATTAATAACATGCACTCATATTAAGCTTCATTTTGAAAATTACATCTTCGCACGGTCTTTATATTACCCTTATTTAAATACTTTAAGTTGGATACCCAAGGTCTTTGTATCATAATAAACTTTAGGAATTTATATTTAATTACTTATAATCAGGTTGAAATTATCTAAATATTATTTTAAGTATATGTTTAGATTTTTATTTCTTCTAATGTATATTTGATACAAGTTTAGAGTGATAATTCATACGTCTTGAGTCAAAAAATAATCCAAAGTGTATGAACTGCTAAAATTATTAAATTTAGGATTAAAATTATAACATATTTTTTCACATATTGAACTTGATTTTTATATTATAAGAAACGACATATATCGCAGAATAATCATGACCTTTATCATTCAATAACCAAGAAATTGTATCAATCTATATTATAAGAAACTTAAATTACAAGAACTCTATAATTAACATAATGTAAATGTATCAACATTAAAATAACAAAATACCTATATCATATTACTAATCAAAATACTAAATTATTCTACATATAAATTTAACCACATAAATTAACATATAGGTGATGGAGTTTAACAAATTATATCTGAAGATGACCAATCGGTGATGAAAGGACGGAGATGAGCAGACAGTGATGAGCAAACGGAGAGAACATAAAATGCAGTATACTACAAAATATAAAAAATAATAATAATTATAATCAATTACAAATAAAGAGCAGATTAGCTTGTCGTAAGCCAAGTTCGCGATCGGACCTAGCCGCTGGCCGCGGCCAAGCTGTCGACTGAGCAAGTTGTCGGCCACGAGTCGCGACCACCAACAGGTCGGCAGTAGGCTTGGCCGCGAGCAAGTTATCGGCCACAAGCAGGTTGCTAGCCGCGATCAAGCATGCAACCGCGAGCAGACGGCCGGCCGACAGCTTGCCGCCCGCGAGCAGGCGGCCGGCTGGATGCGTGCCGCCCGCGAGCAGGCGGTCGGCCGGCCGACAACATGCCGCCAGCGAGCAGCCGGCCGGCAGTGTGACGCCCGCGAGCAGGTGGTCCGCTAGCTGCCAGCATGCCACCCGCGAGCAGGCGGCCGACAGCTTGCCGCCCGCTAGTAGTCGACCGAAAATGCCACCGCCCGCCCGCCCACACTACCCATCGGACGGAGAGAAAGGAGAAAGACAACATTGAGGGATTTACCGGAGAGAAATCGTCGGAGAAAAATCGTCATCGGAGAGAAATTGCGTAAGATTAGTCTTAATTTTTTAATTTTGATTTTCGATGGAATAAAATTTTCGTCGGTAATTAGTATTAAAGATGTGCCTGGCCCTTTTAGTCTCATGTTAATTCTTTACAGAAAAGACAGCCCCTGAAATCCTACTGGTTCTCGACAGACGCCAGCTTAATCTGCAGACAGTCGACCCATCAACAGTCGACCCGTTGAAGACATGCTCGGTTAAAGGATAACAGTCGTTTCATCAGGAAGCCAATCAGAGGCAACTCGGCTAGGATTTGACTCGTTCCTCGTTCTCATACCCGGAACATCATGTGTCTAGGTATGTCCAACATCTTAAAGAGTGATTTAATGACAAACAATAATAAGTTGTGGACAACTGTTGACAACGTTATTGGTGGCGATCATTCTAATGGGATGAGCCAATCCATTGATTAACTCCAAGGGGTGCCTTACAAAATTTTTAAAGAGACACCACTCACTACATTACCATATATATCAACTCTTATTTTTACTAGATGAATTAATGATTAATACATGAAGTATTATTATCATTAAATTTAAAGGTCAAATCCTGACTAGTAATTATTTTTCTGTTTTTTACCATGCATTGATCATTGTCCGAATTAGTAAACTAGCCCTGTGATTTACTTTCTCCGTATTAATCTGGGACAAGCTGACGGGAGCGCTAAGGGCAAGTATTTCACTTTTTATCATCATATATACCAACTCTTCCCCCGAAACTATAGTTAATCGCTAAAACATTCAGATTATCATTCAAATATTTACAATTAGATCTTTAATTATAGTATATTTATAAGATTTTTTTTTCAAATAGAGCACACAATCAAAAGATGCTGAACTTTTGAGTCATCCGTCGTGAGTATTTCTCAATTTATTTTAACGACTGATGAAAAACTTTTATTAGATCAGACCCATCATTCCAAATTTATCAATTATTTAGTTATCATTTTTTTTATTTATATCAACTCTTCGGTTATTCAAGCCGCGAAGCCTAAATTTGTTGAATTGATTTTGGTAAATTTCCTCTAATAATCTTCTAGAGCCAACTTCATTAATGACAAACTTAAGAACCTAGATCAATCTTTGTTAGTATTTTTAATTTATTCTGATAATAATTTTTTTTTACAGAATCGAATTACTTTAAAATAAAATAATTAACAACGGAATAATAAATTCCGTCGCTAATATATAAAATTTAGCGACGAAATAATATATTTCGTCGCTAATTTTATTAATAAATTTTAAATTAAAAAAATATATTTAGCGACGGAATATCAAATCCGTTGCTAATGAAAATCGAATAGCGGCGAAAATTAAATATCCGTTGCTAATAGCGACGGAAGTAAATCCGTCTCTATTAGCGACGGATATTTAATTTTCGTCGCTATTAGCGACGGATATTTAATTTTCGTCGCTATTTTTTTTGACGACGGGTCAGTTAGGGACGGAAATATTCCATCGCTAATCTATCGCTAATGGTAATTAGCGATTGATTAACGATGAAAAAGTCCGTCGCTAATCTTGAAAAATTTTAGAGTGTTTAAAATTAAATAGATGAAAAAATTGAATATCTAAATTATAAAATAAATTAATATAGAGCCAACTTCGTTACCTGAGATTTCATCTAGAGATGGATTAACTTTAAAGGAATTATGCAGTTGGCAAAATTAATTTGCAAAAATAATAAGTTCATGTATATCTTGTAGCTGGTAATTAATTTCATGATTGCGAAAGGTGAAACGCTCGCTCCCAGCGTCCGTCATAGGATCAACACGGAGGAGGTAAATCATGGGGACTAGTCTAGCTAGCCCGAACAGTGACTGATGCATGGAAAAGGGCAGGAACCTGACTACTAACCAAGATTTGACTTTCAAATTTAATAATGATAATATCTCATGTATTAATCATCCGTCCATCCCTGGGACAGGTAATTAACTTCACGTTTATATTTTTAAGTAACTAATTGGCATTATTGAAATGCACTTATTCATTATAAAACAATGCAACGGGAAACATATACAAAGTAATTAAACAGATGAAGAAGAAGAAAAAATATTATGCAAGTTATTATTCAAAAATGATTAATCAGGTTATATTCAATTTGAGATAATTAGTTCGATTTTATGGAAATTTTTCATGAATGACTAAGAAAAATCGAAAAATACTAATAGAGACTTATCCAAATAATTAATATTCTTAAGTTCATTTTTTATTGAAGAAAAAAATCTCCTATAATATATCACAATTAATATTTAAATTTTAAATCTTTTAATTATTTATTAAAAACACTTAATCATTGCATCGTTGTCGCGAAACCTTACCAGCCATCGTTCAAATGTCATGGGAAATGGCCCATTCATTTGATTAAGGGATGTACTCTCCTGTTCATAGTTTATAGTTTATAGATATCTGATATAAAAAAAATGATCAATCAGATAATATCGATGATCAACTCAGCTCTATAAAAAAATTTCACTAGCTATTAGAGTGAATAAGAAAGTACTCGAGATAAGTGATCGAGAAGTCCAACATCCTATAGTTGTGTATCCTATTTTTTAAAAAAAATCTATAAATACGTCATAATTGGAGATCAAACCGTAATACCTGAGTAATAATTTAAAGTCCTTCTGCTTTATCGTAGCCTCGGGACATAGATATTTGATATATAAGATATAGTCCCCACGGTGTGGGCTGATGGCTAGTACATAAGGTGTTATCATCATGAGATCTGAGGATCAAATTCTAACTAGTAGTTAGGTTCCTGCTCTCTTCTATGTACTGATTACTGTCTGCTCTCTTCTATATACTGATTACTGTTCGGATTAGTAAATTAATCTCTATGATTTATTTTCTCGATGTTAATTCTAAAATAAACTGACGAAAATAATGGAGGTTGAACATTTCGTCTTTATCACTTTGATATATAAGACATAAATGGATGCATTTATTGTCCTTTTGATTTTTTGTACTTTGTCCTTTGTTTACGCAATTGAGTGGTGTGTGTATCAGAGGTGGATGATCTAATCTCACGGATCATTAGATAAATCTAAAAAGTATAAGTGAATCTTGGTATAATACCTAATGTCATCAGTGATTTAATTAAACTCCATAAAAAATACCCAATATGAAATTTAAATCCTTATTGTATGAAAATTATCCTTACTTCTACTATTGCATTGTGTCCCATGAAGCAAACTCTTGTTGATTGTTGAAGCATCACATAAAAAAAAAAAAAAAATCAGGTCAGATAACGTCAGATTTAGGGTGATCGGTTCGATCCCACGGAAGTTTTCGTCCATCCAAATGACCAACATTCTTAGGTCCACTTCTCATTAGAGGAAAAATACAATGCGCTATAGCTGAGATTCAAAATTTAAATTCCTTAATTATCCATTGAAGGACATAATCATCGTACCATTGCCCCAGCGCTGTTGAAGTATCACATAGCTCGTACATGTACATGCAAATTTTTTGTTGTAAAATTTTACACAAACACGATCAAACGAAAATTTTACTCTGTACATCCTTATATAAACAGCAATATAACGACAATAGACGATTCTTATATAATCCAAACATTTGAATTTATCCGAGCATTTAGATTTTATTTATTTATTTATTTTAAATTTTTAATTGTATTAATAAAATTTTGTTTTTAAATTTTAGGAATTGAATTATATTAAGCATTAAAAAAATTTAAATCAATTTTTTTTTTGGATGTATATGAAATGTGTACCATAAAATATGTGAGATATCAAAATTAACTTTTTTTAAATAAAAATTAAAAGAATATTTTTTTAACTAAACAATGCAAAGGGAAATATATATATATATAGAAAATAAAATGTTACGCTGCGTGTGGACCGGCCCCCCAAAATTAATATATTAGGGGGGAAAATTAAAAGGATTTAATCAAAAAATTAAAAAAAAAATTGAATTATTTTACAGTCCAATTAAAAGTCACGGACCTTTTTCTTCGAACCTTTTCAAATCTCAATCATTTGTTTTTTTTTGTTTTTGTTTTTTTTGTTTTTGTTTTTTGTTTTTGTTTTTTTTGTTTTTTGTTTTTTGTTTTTGTTTTTTTGCCTATTTCACCTTTTTCTCTTTCTCGAAGCCGCCGAACTTTTTTTCAAATCGTAACTCTTTTTATTCTCTCTTTACCGCAACAAAAAAAAAATTCTCTGTTCTAAAGGCAAAATTTTTTTTTCTCCTTCTCATTTTTTCTTCTTCCTCTTCTATTCTCCTTCTTATTCTTTCCCTAATCCTAATTTTACTCTCAAAATCCTCCACTGCACGTCACTGCCGCCCACATGACTATCACCACACGCCGCTGTCACCGCATACTATGCTGCCAGCACCATCGTCATTTGCTATAGTATCACCGTCATTTGCTAGAGCACCATCATCATCGCTTCACCGACGCTCCACATCAAATGTTTTTTGATTGAGGTAAAAAATTTTACTAGATCTCTTTCAATTATAGATTTAAGTATTGAAAAAACATATAATGTTAATTTTTCAGATATTTATATTTTTATTTATTAATTAAGTATATCAAATGTTTATAGATATAAAGGTCTTTCATGCATTTGATGTTTGATTTGTTATATAAAATGGTCAATTTCATTGACGACCATTCGAAAGTTTAATCAATTGAATCACATCATTTATTATATGCATAGACTCATCGTATAATTGATCAGCTTAGGATACTAACAATGCACGAACATCTTATAATAATTACATGCAAATGTAAGAAATCGTCTTTAGGATAAGAATTAAAGTTGTATTAAAGTTATATGACTAGAATAGTATGTCTTTATAATGTAAACACTTGACTCAGTATCTCTACCAATATGTGTGAAAAATAAAGGATCATTAATTCTCAAATTGGTTATATCAATTTTGTTTGTTATTTGTTTTTGAATTGCTGAAAAAAGATAGTCATTAAATTAGTTGATTATGTTTCTAAAATATTATATTAATAATAAATTAGGTGAAATAGCAATATTGAGGTATTTTAAGAAAATACGAGATGAACTACTTCAAACATGTCATCTCCCCCTCCACCACCTCCTCCTCCTCCACCTCCTTCATCACCTCATGATACTAATTCGAATGAGTATCTTAGTAATCCTGGGCTAAGAAAGAACATCCTCGGGTATAATGTGAATGAAAGGGAGATTGTTCGATGTTACTATTTGCAAAAAGGTCCATTTCAGCCTAAGAATCATGAATTTCTTTGGCGTTCTTGTCCAAAAGAGAAACGAAAATTTTGAGCTATATGGTTCGGTGATCCTAATTGGCTAGAGTACAACATTGCAAAAGACGTGACCTTTTGTCTTTATTGCTATTTATTCAAAGAGGACATTGTAGTCAAAGTGGTGGTGATTCTTTTGTTACTGAGGAATTTAAAAATTAGAGAAAGAAAAAAAAATGATGAACATGTTGCAAATCAGAACAACATTCACAACAGGTGTATGATGGTGGCTTATGACTTAACAACATATTGAAACTTGTTTGGTTAATCAGTCAAGTTAGGTAGCTGTCGATTATCGTGTTCGTTTGATAGCATTAATTGATTGCATAAGATTTCTTGTACGTGAAGGATTATCATTTTGTGGTCATGATGAATCCACAAACTCACTCAATCATGATAATTTTCTTGAACTATTAAGATTT
>JBBUKS010119681.1:0-26080 GCA_038050645.1 Hedychium gardnerianum
ATACTATATATAGATATAAATAGGTGGTAGTTATCAATGGAAGTTACAACCAACTTCCTTATTTTATGCATTGCAATACAAGTGTTATGCTTTCTTGATTCTTTTAGAATATGTATAAATGATGTTCTTCTTATGTGACACCATGGGCTGATGATGTGGCATAGAGATGATGTGGTGATGTGGCATCAATCTTGTTAATTACAGTTGCTATGATACCATTCCAGGTACATTCCCTTGGAAACCTGCATGCATAGAGTTCCAGTCGAACGGTCAGAGCGAGGATCGCAGTGGCCCAAAGATTGGCCTCTCAGGTTGCAGGTTCCCCCTTACTGGTTGAATAGCTCTCAGACAGGAGTCTACGGGAAGCCAGCTCCTGTCGACTTCAAGGTCGACTACGAACACTGGAAGCGAGTCGTGGAGAAATCTTATTTATCTGGTTTGGGCATCAACTGGTCCAAAGTCAGAAACGTTATGGACATGAGAGCAATCTATGGAGGGTAGGGTATAAACTTCCTCCAACAATTGCTAAGCAAATTCTCTTTTGCATCTAAACAAAACCTTCCTTTCTTATTCCTCTCAGGTTCGCAGCTGCACTCAAAGATCTAAAGCTCTGGGTGATGAATGTCGTGAACGTCGATGGCCCGGACACACTGCCGATGATCTATGAGCGTGGGCTTTTCGGCATATACCATGACTGGTGTGAATCCTTCAGCACCTACCCGAGAACCTACGACCTGCTGCATGCCGATCACTTGTTTTCGAGCACAAAGAAGAGGTTCGTGTTCCCTACCTCCATGACTTGGTTTTTTTTTTGAGAGAACTGAAATCTGTGTGTTAATTTCAGATGCGACATTGTGCCTCTGATAGCTGAGGTCGATAGGATAGTGAGGCCCGGTGGAAAGATTATCGTCCGCGACGATTCTGCCACCGCGAGTGAAGTGGAGAGTCTGTTGAAATCGCTCCACTGGAACGTTCGCCTGACCTTCTCCAAGAACCAAGAGGGAGTGGTTTTCGCGGAGAAGTCAGATTGGCGGCCCAATAAATTAGCTGCTGCTGCTTGAACGGACCCGGTCGGCAAGAACATCATCTCCGGTGTCATCGTCACCTGCCATTTCTTTGGTTCGGTTTCAAATTTTCTGATTTACTTGAGTAAATCATAGTTTTCGAAATTTTTCACTGTTTATGCTGTCAGATTTTGTAAGTTTCAGCGCGTGAAATTAGAATTTAACGCATTTATGGCACATGATCTGTCCGGGGTAGCTGCCGGCGATGGAGGTGGTTGAGAGGTTGGTAGAGTCGAACATCCCGGGGGCTGGGAGGCAGGATTTCGGGCCGGCGTCGATGGCGAGGACGGCGGCGCTGAGGGAGGCGGGGATGGCGGACTCGCCACCGAGCTCCGGTGGCGGCGGAAAGGTCTAGGGGAAGCCCGGAGCTCTGGGACCGTAGGAAACGCTAGAATGCGCGGCCGCCTTTCACGAGTGGGTATTTCTAAAATTAATTATTAATTATTTTAATTTTTGAAAGATTTTTAAAATAATTAATCCTAAGTTCATAATTAATCCTCCACATGTGACATAGTCACATCCTCACAGGGCAATTGATCGAGTCTGTCTGAATTAATTATTTTTCTGGTAATAAACAAAAAAAAAATTCAAACTATAATTCCTATATTAATGTTTGTTGAATTCGGATTCATGAATTAGTCAGAGCTCTAATAAACAATCTATTAAACACCACATGGTATGGTTGTTCGGTGCCCTCAAGAACAGGGGAGGAATTAAAATGAAAGCGATCGATGAGCAAATAAATTGCTACTAGTTTTCCTAAACAATTTAAGTGCAATAAGTAATAACTCACTTTTTTATTTTTTGACTGTGCATAAAAAGATCAATTTTATCCATGGAACAAATTTGTTGTTCTTCGATTGCCTACCATTTCCGTCCTTGATGGAACGTTCGGGGGACAGCTCCGCTTCTGTACTTGCTTTGCTTTCCCTCCACAATATTTAACTTTTCTTTTCTCTTTCGCATGGCATCAAGCTTCCCATGTGAAATCTGTAATTGAAAAAAAGCTGGTAAAGGAAAAGCTGGGAGTTGAAGGCAGGATTGAAGCCCAGGGCGGGGACCATCCCATCCATGGAGAAAAGCCGAAGCTTCAGCGACCACCCACACAGTCGCGAGAAGCAGTTGAATCCAATTAATGGGGACGGCCGCTTCCCGATCTCCCCCATCCTCAAAAGATCAGGTTTGGAGGGGCAGAAAAAATTGGATTTTTATTTTTGGAGGGGACGGCGGAGAGAAGAAATTAACCCTCGCGAGGGGTGGGGCTCCCTGCGATTCTTCTTCCTTCTCGTCCTCTAAAAAAATCCCCATTTTTGTTGGATTTTTTGTTTAGGTCGACGTGTGCCGCATTGTCTTCCGCACTCCATGTTTAACTATCGCGGAAGCTCTTTGTTTTATGCAGGTCGGAGTGCATTAGGGTTTCGATGGGGAGCGTCGCCGGAGAGGAGCAGGTGGAGAAGGCCGAGGAAGGCGGCGGAGGTGGGGGAAAGGAGGAGAGAATACTGGTCTCCGTCAGGGTGAGGCCGCTCAATGCCAAGGAGATTGAGCGCAATGACACTGCGGATTGGGAGTGCATCAACGACACCGCCATTGTCCTGAAGAATAACAATCTTCAAGATCGATCTGTTAATCCGACAGTGTTTACTTTTGGTAAGTGTTCTCCAAATCTTGAGTTCTTTCTTCGTCGACAAATCTTTTTCTAGCGCATCTATATCTTCTTGTATGGCTAATACTTCCTTTCCATATCGATAGACAGAGTATTTGGGTTCAAATGCAGCACCAGAGATGTGTATGAACAAGGAGCCAAGGAAGTTGCTCTTTCTGTTGTCACTGGAATTAATGGTACTAAATTCTCTTTTTCTTCTTCAAAATGGGAGAAAAACTTTTATTCCTTGTGCTTTCTCATTTCATTCAGCAACTATTTTCGCCTATGGACAAACTAGCAGTGGAAAGACATATACCATGACCGGGATAACCGAGCATAGTGTGGCCGATATCTATGATTACATCAAAAGGGTAACAAGTTCTACTTTCCTGCAATTAGCTTCCTGTTCTTGAATTTGTAAGATTAAATTACTTCGATTCCACAGCACGATGAAAGAGAATTCGTCATGAGATTCTCGGCTATGGAGATATATAATGAAGCAGTTAGGGATCTCCTCAGTGCGGAGGCTTCCCCACTTCGGCTTCTCGATGATCCAGAGGTAGAGGTCTCTTGATACTCATTTCAGTAAACAATGTGATCTTATTGTTTTTGTAGAGAGGAACTATAGTGGAGAAACTTACTGAGGAAACTCTTAGGGATGAAAGCCACCTTAAGGAGCTTCTTTCCATTTGCGAAGGTGTAGCACACTTCCTCCTTCATAATTATACATAGTTTGACCTAGAATGCTATATGCTTACTGGTTTTTTCTATCGTACTGCAGCTCAAAGACAGATAGGGGAAACCGTGCTGAACGAAACAAGCTCTAGATCTCATCAGATACTTAGATTGGTTAGTTGCTTCTAACATATTATCAATCATCTTATTCTCATGTTGTTTGGCTTTGGCGGTTGTGTTATTCTAATGTTGTTTATTTTTTATGCCAGACAATTGAAAGCTCGACTAGAGAGTTTGTGAGTAGAAATAGCACCCTAGCGGCAACCGTGGTATGGTTTTTGTTGGTAACCAAATTATGATATTTCAGAATGTAAAATGCCACATCTGAGAATGTTTTCCTTTGGAACAGAATTTCGTAGACCTTGCAGGTAGTGAGCGTGCATCTCAAGCCTCATCTGCTGGAGCTAGACTAAAAGAAGGTTGCCATATCAATCGAAGTTTGCTTACCCTTGGAACTGTTATCCGAAAATTAAGGTTGTTTAACTCTTTTGCATGTATCCAAGGATTTAAGTCTTTTTTGATCCTTTCGATTCTATTATTGTGAAATCCAGTGTTGTTTGATCTATTTTGAATCGTAGTACATGCTTTACTTCGAACATGATAAATAGATCTCATGATTGTTTTAATATTCTTCAATCAAATTCATGCTTTTATTGCATGATCTAATGATCTTATGTTGCTGCAGTGAGGGAAGAAATGGGCATATTCCATATCGAGATTCAAAACTGACACGGATATTACAATCATCCTTGGGGGGTAATGCAAGAACCGCTATTGTCTGCACGATGAACGCTGCTCGTAGTCACGTAGAACAGTCCCGGAACACCCTCTTCTTCGCCAACTGTGCGAAACAAGTAGTCACAAATGCACAGGTGAATGTGGTGATGTCTGACAAGGCATTGATCAAGCATCTACAGAGAGAAGTCACCAGATTGGAGAGCGAACTCAGTAATCCAGGATTAACCTCCTGCACTACCCATTTCGAAGTTCTAAGGGACAAAGATTCACAAATCAAGAAGGTCGTTAAAGAAATAATGTTTCAGCTCTTAATGCACCAACGTTCAACTTTCTACAAACCTCCTCACTTCGTCGGAGCTTCTCACTATATTCTGAATGTTGTTTTTCTAAATCCTGATACAGATGGAACGAGACATCATGGAGCTGATGCAGCAAAGAGATCTTGCTCAGTCTCGTCTTGATGATTTGCTTAGAGCCGTAGGCGACAATGAACAAGCTTCAAGACTATGGGTATGGTTCCAAAACAAGCTCACCGAAAGTGTCCTATAAGTCGTCTTTGTCTTGTTAAAATTTGTTTATATTTGTGTAGGATGAATTGAGTCAGTCTTCTATGGTATCACAGATGCAAAATACCCAAGAAGACGTGTGCTCGATTTCTGGAACATCTGGAGCTGCATATCGAAGTCCAGATTTTTATTGTATGAGATTTTCGAGCTCATCAGGCATCGCATATCAAAGTCCAGATACTGAATCTAGAAGATTTTTTGATACATCAGGCACGGCATATCAAAGTCCAGAAATTGAATCCAGAAGACTTTGCTCGCCACACGAAAGCAATTACGAAGATGAATATCATTTAGAGCTCCATAGTAAACTGGACAAAGATCATGACATCTCACCTAGGCATTCAGTTAGCAGTTCTGTAGCCAGCGGAATGATCTTACAGCAGCCAAGGGGCAAGGGCTTTAAATCCACGCAAGAAAATATTGAAGACCACTGCAAGGAAGTTAGGTGTATCAAGATACATGCTTTGAGCACGAGCAAAAGCGAAGAATCCAGTGCTGCATCAATGATTCAAGACGATGATAGTCTACCATCTCAGGGTGAAGTGACTGACACAGGGAAGCTTGAAAATCCTGGATCACATTATGGGGTCAGCATAGATTCGATACCTAGAATGGAGCAACCAATGGATACCATAACAAGTGCAGTCGGTGCTATGGTAAAACCGTGTGCCGGTACTTCATCTCTGCTGCCCAAAATGGCTAAAGGAATGGCCTCCGGGGAGTTGGCACAAACTAGAAGTGGTAATAGCAATGGGATGCTTATGATTGCTTCATCTTTTTCATCTGAAGATGCAGAGCAGCATCATGAGACACAACTCGATGGCATATCAGATGGTGTTTTAACAAACACGTCTGAGTTCGGTCATCATGCAAAAATTGTGGCACGTTCGCATGAAGAATCTCACAGAACTATCGAACTTTCAGGTGATGTGGTCAGAACCGAGGATATTTTGATTGTTCGTGAGGACAATGTGGCAAACATCAGTAATTGTTCTCCGAGGGTAGTTCAGAGTCAGCATCAAAGGGAGCTACTTGTTGATCAGGTGAGAACATGAGATACCCTTCTATTATGGCGGCATAACGAACCGATACACATTTGTCCATTTGGGACTAGTGGGCGTGAAGCATCCCCTAACGTGCCATTATGCTAATCAGTTTCAATACTGTTTCTTGTTTTAGGGGAACCGAGACGCACAAGTTGAAGATTCCGAAGTTGAGAAAACTATGATGGATGTGGGAATAGACTCGGTACTTTCTCCGGTTGAATCTCCTTCGAGATGCTCATTCGACTTCGAAAGGAAGCAACAAGAGATAATCGAGCTTTGGCACGCCTGCAATGTGCCCTTGGTCCACAGAACCTACTTCTTCCTTCTTTTCAATGGCGATCCAACCGACCCCATCTACATAGAAGTGGAGCACAGAAGGCTATCGTTTCTGCAAAACACCTCGTCTCATGTTCATTGTGCCACAACAATAGCAACCGAGAGTAGCCATAATCCTACATCTTCTTCAAGGTACATCGCTTCTCTCGTTCCTTGTCTTTCGTTATTCAAACTAGATTTGTATCGTAATACTAGCGCCATTCAAAATTTTCAACAGCCTACGGTATCTCCGCCGCGAAAGAGAAATGTTGTACAAGCATATGCAGAAGAAGCTAACTCCGCAAGAAAGGATCTCGTTGTATACCGATTGGGGAATCGATCTCGATTCCAAACAGAGAAGATGGCAGCTCGCCCAGCGTCTCTGGACCCAAACCGACATGGCACATGTCAAGGGGAGTGCTTCCCTTGTGGCGAAGCTAATCGGTCTCATGGAGCAAGGGCAGGTCCTCAAGGAGATGTTTGGACTCAGCTTCTTACCACAACAAACTAATCACAGATACTTCATCTGGAAGAACAAAAAGTCAACTCCTTTTGCATGATCAACAATTAACTGCCATGGACAGTTTGACTTCTACTAATTACATATATATTTTAATCTCTTTTTTTTCTTCTCATTTCTGAAATGTAATCTTGTGATTCTTTAATTATGGATTCTACCTTGGTTTTCTCATGAACTTGGACAAAAACATGACGATGGTGAAATAGAAGATAACATTTTATGCAGAGGAATTGTGAAATTATTATTATTATTATTTTCAAAATTAAAGCATTATGATTATCACATAGATTAAAGTTTCCAGTAGATAAATCTGGGCATCAATTAAAGTTTGATAAAAAAAAGTCAACTGTTAGAATGTAAAGTCAACTGCTTTACCCTATTTATAAAAAAAAATACTTCCAAGACTTTTAAAACTTAAAATACCCTTAAAAATTTTATTTCCCTATCTAGTAAACATCTACAAGGACTATCAATTAAAACTTTAGAAAAAAAAGGTAAGTAAAGGGAGGAGAAAAGTAGCAATTGCATTACAGTATTCACAAGGAAACATATGTAGAGTATGCTTTACCTTTTTCTTTATTTAGGTGTTTACTTTGACTTTTTGCTCGTGACTACTTAGATTTTAAATTTGGTCAACGTGGATCTAATGATCGATCTTTTATCGTTTATATAGAATATTTCAATTTGCTCTATAAAAATAAAAAGGATCTAATTCAAATATTTCGAAACACAAGCACCTCATTGGGATATTTTCCAAGGTGCCCCCACTCGGATTATTGTAAATTTAGGAACGCGAGATCGCGCACTGCGCGACGCGCCGTGTTCGCGGAGCGAATTCGGCAACCCAAACCCGAGGCCGTCTCCATCCCCTGCACGAACAGAGACATTTGTCTCTAAGTTCGTCCATTAGTAATTCGCCACGTATCGAATTTGATAGGTATTGTTCGCAGTTATAACAGGTCGCTGTCTGGAAAGTAACAGGGGATCTTAATGACGATGGGATCTGCAGAAACGAGACCGAGTTGGATCCTTCTCCTTGGCTCACTCCATCTCGGCACTTTATGAATGGACCCTTCAAAAAGTAGAAATTTCATTGAAAATGCTACCAAAGCTACAATATTCTTCAAATATTAAATTAATAAACTTTATCCGTATTTTTTTAATGTATTACAGTATTAAAATTATTAGTAATATGATAAGAAACTTTCAAATTTTAACGTAAATTATTTTAAAAAATCATTTACTTGTCATTATTTTGTAAGGCGGCAAATTTGAAAAGTTTGGAAGGGTATTGTGGAGATAATAGAATTATGGGAGACTCCATGAAAAGAATATGAAGTAGAGGGTGTAAAGTGAAAATTGTACGCCGCTTTTAATGCCACCTCTGTTCATGCTCCTCCTCTCTTCGACTGCCGCTTCTTTGACTGCCCTCGTCGAAACCGTCGAATCCGAGCGACGGAGAAGAAATCGAGGCAGGAGGAAGCGGTGGGCGAGGGCCATGGGGCAATGCTACGGCAAGAACGCCTCGGTCTCCGAGGACGGCGGCGCCGCCCAGACCTCGGCCAATGGCGCCGGAGAAATCGTCCCGGCCACGCCCGCCCGGAAATCCCGGAGTGGCGCGACCGCCCCCCTCTACTCCTACGGCGGCGGTTCCGCCTGGCCTAGCCCTTACCCGCAGAGCTCCGCCAGTCCCCTCCCCGTTGGTGTATCCCCCTCGCCCGCCAGGTCCACCCCCCGGCGATTTTTCGGGAGGCCTTTTCCGCCGCCGTCCCCGGCGAAGCACATAAAGGCCGCTCTCGCGAAGCGGCAAGGCCCCCCGAAACCTAAAGACGGGCCGGTCCCCGAGGACGGGACTGGGGAGGGGGAGAGGCCGTTGGATAAGAGCTTTGGGTATAGCAAAAACTTTGGGGCGAAGTATGAGCTGGGGAAGGAGGTCGGAAGGGGCCATTTCGGGCATACCTGCTTGGCTACTGCTAAGAAAGGGGAAATCAAGGATCAGCTTGTTGCCGTCAAGATTATCTCTAAAGCTAAGGTGCGGTGGTATGTCCACAACGTGAATTTTGTGTCAGTTTTTTTTTTTTCTCTTTTCAACCTTGACGAATTGTTTAACTATTTCCAGATATTAGTGTCAAATGCTAGACGATCAATTAGAAGATCCAATGTCTCTATCATCTCTTCGTTTGTAGTTTAGTGCGTGTTTTATCCGACTTCTGACTGTTAATTCTGTGTTCGACTTTTTGTACGTTGTTTTTCCCTGTTTGTCCTTTCCTTTGTGCTTTTTGTGTTGGGTTTGGAGAGGGATTGGCACGGACACAGGTCGTTTTATGAGCTGAAATGTCACGAGATTCCCTTGTGACAAAATTAAAGTGATAGAAAAACAATTTAAAGACAAATAGTTGAATAACAGTTCCAATCTATTTGTCGTGGCATTGCATGTTCTTATGATTTTAAGCACATGAAAAGCTGTCTTCATCTTGCTGACTCGCAAAATAAATAAACTCCCCCGTTAATTCAATTTACCTAAACCTCCTCGCTGATTAGACAACCTCCATTATAGATCTAAATTACGTTATTGCAACAGAGAAAACATTCCAACATTGTTTATTTGTCTCACAGTTCTGATTGATTAGTCAAACTTCCAGATTATAATTATTCCATGGAAACTGTGTGGTCTTATTACATGGGCTTTTCCTGACATAGTACCTCGTTAGTATCTCCAATTAAACAAAGAATTTTTTTCTACAATTTCTTTGCCTTAAATGTTCTGGATGATTTGAAAGAAACATAAACATATAATCTAAACCTTGCTATACACATCTGGTGAGTGGTATTACTGAATAAGCTCATACTAGAATGACCCAAACATTTTAAATTTTAGACAAGCTACTAATTATTTATGTTTTGCTAAATTCTTGTGAAAATTTTTGTTGCCATAAAGAAATTATATAATCAAAACAAGCCTTATTCCCCTAGTTATTTGGGGTTTGTTCCATGGATCTTTCATGCTGTTGAGCTTACTGCAAGATGTCTCTTGTAAACTAAGCTCTTTATAATGACTCTTAGCTTAAATTATTTGCTCTACAAATGGAAGGATGTAATCTCTTTCTTTGAATTCCCAGTACTGTCTTACAAAAATTTCAAATCATCTTCCCGATAACTTGAAAGGACCGGGTCTTAGCCATGTTACTGATATCATAACTTCACATTCACACACTAGCAAGATATAAACACTTAGATGATCCAACATTCTTTCTGCACAGTATGTTATCCTGAATAAGTTATATTGTTGCAGTTAAGTCGCCTGCTTTTTTTTACCTGTAACTGAATGCATGCAAGTTAAACTTTGAAAATCACTGTAGTTTTTCTTTCTTGTAGTCTCAGCTATAATGTTTTTTTAGACAGATTGGAAGTGCTTCTATTTATGTTGTAGAGTTATATTGGTTTGCTTGTTACTGCCAAGTTTATGTGGTTGAACTTTGTATTGTCCTATTTAATCTAGTTTTATGAATTCTTCTTGGGAATGAAAATACAGTCGATAGTGAAAGACGTGGGAATTTTATGATACTTTCTTTTCTGGCTAAATTCATAGATCTTGTTCATCACTTTCTCCCTTGATTTGCAATCAATAAATTTGTCAATATGAAAACTTGCAAATTCCAGGACTATAGCTGATAATTGCTGTTGTCATGAAAAAGTTCACCAGAACTCCATGGTATTTTAAAATTAGCATATGATTGGCTTGCTGATATTTTTGGAATCTTTAATGCAGATGACAACACCTGTATCAATTGAAGATGTTCGCCGGGAGGTTAAGATCCTGAAAGCTTTATCTGGCCATAAAAATCTTGTCAAGTTTTATGAGGCATGTGAGGACACACTTAATGTCTACATAGTGATGGAGTATGTCGCTATGTCCTAATCTAATATTCACTGTTATCATGCTGAGTATTTTGTGCAATTAATTTTTGATTGTTTGTGCCACATTATTTGATATAGAATTTGATTCATTTGGCACTTTTTCCTGTGGTTAATCTGCTATTTTGTAGAATCAGATTTCATCAAAGTATTCGTTGCTGTATCAATTTCCTAAATAAACAATGAGGGGGCTTCCCTATATATTTTACTGTGTTGTCATGGCCACCTTATTCTCTCTTCATGTTTTTGTTTTTTCAGATTATGTGAAGGTGGAGAATTGCTAGAGAGAATTTTGTCCAGGTACTCTTTTTTGTCATTAATTGTCTTAGATATATTTTTTAGATTATGTAAATTTTCTTATATTTCTTTTGTTCTCAAGAGGTGGAAGATACACAGAGGAGGATGCAAAGGCTATTGTTGTCCAAATACTGAGTGTTGTTGCCTTTTGTCATCTTCAAGGTGTTGTGCATCGTGATTTAAAGCCAGAGGTTGACACCATAAGCCACTTCATGATTGAAACATATATTTTTTTTTTGGACTCGTCTTGTCTTGTGATTTTCTCTTTCAGCATTTCCTCATCCCCTCTTTATCACAGAATTTTCTTTTTTCCACTAAAGATGAATGTGCTGACATGAAGCTGATTGATTTTGGTCTTTCAGATTTTATTAAACCAGGTGAGTCTAGCAATCCACTATGTAAACTTATGCTGCTTAAATTTTGTTGTGTATTGCATTTTGGTAACTCCTGATACGAAGACAGATGGCTGATTACTGACTTGATTGTGGGATAATCTGTTGCTAACATTATAGCTTCTGCTTCCTAGTTGATAAATATAATTTATGCAAAGCTATCTACAGATGCCGATTTCTAGTTCTATGACCAAATGTTAGTACAATTAAGAGTAATACTACAGGAGGATGATTTGAAAAGAGATGCATGTGAATTCCAAAGAAAATGACACTCAAGTGACAAAAATTTATGATGCTACGTAATATAATTGACATAATTATATGAATAGATACATTACAAAAACAATTTGATACTCTAAATTTAGAGGGATTAACTAATTTAAAACCATAGAAGTGACTTAGGTAGTTTACCAATTTATATTGTATAAATTTATTCTAGAGTATTCGTATCATTTTACATTTGTCACAAAATGACTGGCAGGACAAATTAACACCAACTACTGGCTCCAAACTTAGTTAATTGACTTGGTTGTTTTATTAATAATCGAAAATCTTAAGCCATGGCGTTACTGACCTGTATCTAGTACATTTCTCTTGAAATTATTTTGTTCTTTCATTTCAGAATTTGTATCACATCTCTAGTATAACCGTATATCGCACTAGAGCTGGCATTTAAACTTCCATTTAAAAATGATTATGCAGATGAAAGGCTGAATGATATTGTTGGAAGTGCTTACTATGTTGCCCCTGAAGTCTTACATAGATCATACAGTACGGAGGCAGATATCTGGAGTGTTGGAGTTATAACATATATTCTGTTGTGTGGCTGTAGACCTTTCTGGGCACGAACTGAATCAGGAATTTTTCGTTCTGTGCTGAGGGCTGATCCCAACTTTGTTGATTCACCGTGGCCGGATGTTTCTCCAGAAGCCAAAGATTTTGTGAAAAGGCTTTTAAGTAAGGATTACAGGAAAAGAATGACAGCTGCACAGGCTTTGAGTAAGTTGCTAGCTTCCATGATTCTGAAAAATCTTGATTGATTTCAAGTGATAAGGAATTGACTGAACTTCACATATTCTATTTTTTCCTCTAATTTCTTTTTTTTTTTAGTTCACCTTTCTTTTTTGGTTACAGCCCACCCTTGGTTGCGAGATTTACAACAGAAAATTCCATTGGATATAGTTATCTATAGACTAGTGAAGTCTTATCTTCGTGCAACACCTCTTAGGCGATCAACCTTAAAGGTAATAATACATTGTTAAAATATTCAAATATTCAAGAGCTTAGCACGATAAGATTTCAATATTGATATAACTGTGAATTTATGGTTATCTTGGTTGACTATGTACAGAATTTTAACTAGTATTAAAAATGGGGAACTGATACAGCAATTGCCCCCATTTACTATTGTTACTGGGGCAATTAATCTATAGAAACATTTTGTCATAACCTTGCAAATATTTCATAATTTTTGCACTTGTTGCGTTTATGCAGGCACTGTCTAAAGCTCTGACAGAGGATGAACTTTTTTATATGAGGTTGCAATTTAAGCTATTAAAGCCAACAAGAGATGGTTTCGTATCACTTGAAAACTTTCGGATGGTCAGTAATCAGTTTATTTATCAAAGTACCACACAATAGAACAGCACATGACACAAGGAACTATTTGCCTAGTTTTTCTTGATATGCATTTCTGGTATATGATGTTAGCACCATTCTAGTTTTTTTCTTTCTTTCTTTATTGATTTGCATTTTGTTCAGGCATTACTGCAAAATGCCACTGAAGCAATGAGGGAGTCCAGGGTTCTTGACATTCTAAATGCGGTGAGATATCAATAACTTGGCTATTTATTTTCTATGCAACTCTCTTCTCTGGTGTACTACTATTCATTTATTTATGTATCGAACTTATTTTTCCTCTGATTTTGAGTGGTGTTTATCCTTGTTAGTGTTTCCAAAGGTTGGCATTATCTTAAGTTTACAAGGGTTGAATACTGAAATGTTCCTTGTAATTCTGTACGAGTTAGATAAGATTCTTGTATGTAGACTCTCTGTTGGCATGACAGTGCATTCGTTACCTAAAATTCATCGTTAAGCGAATTTATCATTCACTTATCTGGTTATCGGTAGCGGAATCCTTATTAACTGAACCTACGATTCAGTCTAACTGCTGCATGATCTCAAAACCAGTTGGAGCCACTCTTGTACGCGAGGATGGATTTCGAGGAGTTTTGTGCTGCCGCAATCAGCCCCTATCATCTTGAGGCCTTGGATGGTTGGGAGCAGATAGCAAGTACAGCTTTCGAGTTCTTCGAACAAGAGGGGAACCGAGTCATCTCTATCGAGGAATTGGCCCAGGTAATACGGCTTTCACGCGAACCTTTGAACCTTAAACACATGCTAGACTGTAACATAGCTGTGTGCTATGCAGGATCTGAACCTACCTCCTACTGCTTACTCCATGCTGAAAGATTGGATCCGACCGGAAGATGGCAAACTCAATGTTCTTGGATACACGAGATACTTGCACGGTGTCACGATACGCAGCTCCAACACGAGACATCGCTAGATCTTTGGTGACCATTCTTGTAATTGCTTCTGATGTTGTTCCATTAGATCTAAAGCATGCCCTTCATCAAGTTTTTTTTTTTTTTTTGTTTATTTGTTGATGCACGTTGATGGTAGTTTCTTTTAGAAGAACACACAGGAAAGAATTAAAACACACAAAGGCTATCGCCCTTGTGATGTTTGCTCTATTTATTTAACATAATTCAAACTCTTCTATGTGTTTGATTTGTAAAAAATATATAAATTTTTAGAATAAATTTTAATTCTACTCTATAAAAACTTAAATACAAATTGAATAAGTTTTTATATTTTTTGAAAAACAAAAGTTTGAAATAAAAAATCGTGAAACTATTTTATGCGTATTTCCGTTGACAGGGTTTGTATGCGACTATGGCCCATGCTATAAATCATCGAAAGGGCCGTATTTCTCGGCCCTCGAGATCGCCAAACTCCGCCACCTTCGCATTTGCCGTCGGCACCGAGCTACGCCGCCGTGCCACAGCGATGGCGACGGAAGAGCCAGCCAAGTGCAACTCCGAGCAGTGCCTACCCGGATCTGGTGCGGATCTGTCGTTTCTAAGTTCCAGGTTCCATGGTGCGTATTTCCGCGGATCGACGGTCGATTGCCCCTAACTGGATCGCATCTAATTCGTGGAGTCGCCGGGAAAGCGCATGGATGTGATGTCGCTGGACCACATGAGTACTTCCTACCCTCTGTTAAGTCATCTTCCAACATTCGTTTTCCACAACCTGTTCGGCAAAAGCTTAGATCTTGTCGTGTCATAGAATGAAACTTTAATGCTTAATGTATGATTTGAGTTGAGATGTTTATCATAATTGTGATGGTTATAGATTGATCTTACTTGTATGTCTCGTAGTTCTTTATAATTTGATCTTCTTGCTTTCTTATTTACTAAAGTTCTCTCTGGTGCAATCTTTCAGACATGCAGTTGAATCTAGTATCAAGATTTCTGCTAGGGTTAGTGTCAAAATGCTATTGTCTTTAAGATGCACAAACTGCTTCTTCCTTATCCTGGATGGCCTTTTGGTTAACTGGTGGACTTGGGTGAATGATTTTGCTTTGTTTGGTTGGGTTTGAAGGTTAAGGTTTCTCACTTGACATGCCAAATGATGATTAATGTTTTTTTATTAAGCTAAAGACACAAGGTGAGTTAGATTTGTCAATTTATGCAGACAGGTGGGAAATGATCAACAAGGCTTAATTAGGTTAGTCTCTATTAGCATAAGTAATCTACTTTAACCTTGAATGATGGATGGATCTTTTAGGAGATGGTCTCTACTCTACCAAGATTATTATTAAGGTGAAACAGTTTCAGATTCTGTGAGGGTGGAGCTTTCTCTAAATGTATGAGCACTAAACCCGATTGAGATCAGGGCACTAGTATCTTAAGATCCATGACCCAACTTAGCTTTTAGATGAACCTCATTCTGAAGACCTGAATTGGTTTAGGATCTCTGATACTATGATCTAACCATGTTCCCTTACAACTCTTAGGTAAGATCTCAATTCTAACAACATTTAGTATATCTGCATTCACATTGACACTTTCAAAATTGAGTTGACAATGCCTAGCCTAGACCGGACAACTTTTCTTCCTTCCAACAAAATGGCTGTTCATCACATTGTTTAGAGCTTTATAAAGTCATATCTTGTCATATCTTGTACCCACAACCTATGGTTGCCAAGGCTATAATACTTAGCTCATTATGGCATGTATTCAAGTTTCTTCGTATGAATTTCTAGTTCCTTGGTAAGTATTGGAACTCTTTGGTGACTGCTATGTTTGTTCTAATTCTCCCGAATTTCATTTTACTTCATTATTGCTACAGTTATTTCCATCATGTGTTGTTAGTTACATAATAAATTCCTAACCTGCATTATATAGCGTACCCAGTTTATGTGAATTATTTTATACTGTTCTAATCATATGCCTTCATCTGTTAATAACTTCCTAGCATTAACCTGAAGCTAGGTAACTGGATGTCTATTATCTTCAAACTGCACTAACCAACCCTTAGCATCTTCATGTTTGAACTTCCACAAATTGATAAATAATATATTGGAGCAAGCTGGTAACTAGTTTCAATGGACAAAGACATACAAAAAAGATGTACTTTTGTTTACCATTAAATAAGGTAGTTACTACCAGTATCTTTTTTAATATTCGACAGTAGAACCTCCAGTACTATCCGTCATCCATGAATTCATTTCCTAGGGTCATATTGCACTTGAGAAGCCCCAGTATATATCCAAGTTGGAAGGACAGGTACATAGTATATTCACTGACTTCCAAGGACTAAAATTTGGTCTTGAATCGGTCCTACCAGTTCTCACTACTGGTAGGAGAGCTTCCTGTGGCCTTTCATCTCAAGGAATCTCTCTGGCTCAATCCTGCCAAGCTGATTCCACTGAAAGCATCAGGGCCACCTCCTTTTTAGTACCTATAGAGAGGTTCTCACTACTGGATTTGGAGCTGTTACGTCTCTGTCTGTTCATCGGACAAGCAGCAACAGAAAGTCTCATTATTTGGGTAGGCTTTCGGAATGCGATATTTCGACCCTCTACTTTTTCATAATGTCTAGACATTAATCTTTAAAGTCGTCTTGCTTCCGGCGTGTTGGCCGCCTATCAGAGTACCACCACAGTGCTGCATTTAGTAGTTCCACTCCCCGGAGATAAAACAATGAAGGTTAGTGTATGAATCCAGCTCTATTATGAAATTGTGGCCGCCATGTAGTAGCTTTTGATGAATATACAAGTTGTGCTCATAATTAGCTCATTACAGATCTTTAACTGGATGCATCGAAAGTTGTACCCCAACGTCAAGTACAGCCATGTTTCTGGAAAGATAGGTTGAGGATATTGTGATGCTGTATTTGCTTTTCATACAGACACAAGATTGAACGGCATGACCTTTTATGATCTTCTTGTTTTATGTTTCTGATTGCCAGATGTTTATGAAGGAGACGAAGGAGAAAATCTGGAAATTTTGGATAGCATGGAGAAAAAAGCATTACTGTTTCATGATGTCCTCGATAGTATTCTCACCATTGGCACCTTGGGCGGCCAGGTTATGTTTGTTCCAGAATCGTACTGTGCCAAAGAAGATGAACTCCCAGGGGAAGAGGAAAAATATTTAGAGATAGAGGTAACGAATAAAGGGACGGAAGTTGCACCAGCTCTGGTGGCAAGCAAGCCTCCGTCTTGTATCGAGACATCAAAACTCAAATTCCCAGTTGAAGTAGAGGAAGAGAAAATGGAGATTGCCCACGAGACAGATACCACCGAGAAAATCCAAGAGCAGCCTCTGCTGATGGAGGACAAGGAGAAAAGAGAACAGAGGACGACGCTTGCTGATCTTTTCGCCGCCGATGCTATGATGTTGAACAGTCTAAATGAGAAACCAAACAAGAAATCGGATGTCAGATTGAAGCAGTACTCAATTATCCATGAGAAGAAGAAGATGCAGAACAGAAAAGAAGCCAAGTGGATCACAGCTACCGCAAAAGGCAACACCAAGAAAACGACTAGGAAGATACAGAAGGTAAATGATCCTTCTCTTCAACATTCACAGGTGATGATACTCATTTACTAAGAATTTTGGTTCCTTGAAATGTTATTGATTTTGTGGTAAATGGGTAGCTGATATTGAAATTGTTGAAGAAGAAGGTCCACCCGGAGATGCAAGCCGCGAGGTGAAGGAAAGTAGGCTGCTTTTGATGCGTGGAGGAGCAAAATCTATCGGTAATCCCCTTCTTTGCCTTATTTTCATTTGCCTTTTATCTTGACAATAATGATGACGATAATAATCATCAAATTTTATCTCATTATATCAGATCGATCATATAAATCTTTTTATATCATTAGATTTCATACCGTATTATATCATCATCTATACTTAAATAAATTTTATTTTATTATTATTAATCAAATTTTTTTTTTGACCTTTTTTCTCGTTTGATATGTGTATTTGTCATAATTTCACATTGTCTAATTGGAACATTTATTAATCGTCTAAATACATGTTCGTATTATTTTAAACGTATCTTTTGAAATTTTCCTTTAATAAATGTTACTCCGACTTTCTCTCTAATACTCCTATTTCTTATTTTGTCCATCCTCGTATATTCACACATCCATCTTAACATCCTTATCTCTATAACTCTCATCCTCTACTCATGTGTTCGAGTTATAACCCAACATTCAGTTTCATATAACATAACAAGTTTAATTACTATTTAGTAAAACTTTCCTTTAAATTTTAGAGATATTTTACCATCACATAAAATACTCGACATTTTTCTTTATTTCAATCATCCTGCTTATATTACATCTCTCAATTCCTTCATCGTTTTATAAAAATGATCCTAAATACTTAAAATTTTTAGTTTCACACAATTCGTTATCCTCTATTTTAACAATTGTCTCATTATATTTAATATTATTAAACTTAAATTCAATATATTCTATTTTTACTTTATTGAGTTTAAAATCTTTTACTTATAATGTTTCCCGTCAATATTCTAATTTAATATTTACTTTTTCACATGTTTCATCTACTAAAATAATATCATCTGTAAACAACATACACCACGATACTGTATCTTGAAAGTATCCAATGAGTTCATCCATGATTAGTATAAAAAGATAGAGACTTAAAGTTGATTCTTGATATAATCTTATTTTTATTGGAAATGCTTCAATTAATCAGCCTAAGTCTTCACTTTGGTCGTTACATTCTCATATATATCCTTAATTAGATTAATATATGTTACGCTAACACCTCTCTTTTCTAGAATTCTCAATATAATTTCTCTTGAAACTATATTATAAACTTTTTCTAAATCAATAAATATCATCTGTAAATTTTATTTTTGCTCTCGATACTTTTCAATTAGTTACTTAAGAAGATGTATAACTTCTATTATCAACCTTTCAAATATAAACTCAAATTGATTTTCAGTCACCGTAGTCTCCTTAATTTTTTTTCTATTATTCTTTAATACCTCTATAGTTTGCATAATTTTATATGTCTCCCTTATTCTTATATAAAAGAACTAGAGTATTTATCCTTCATTAATTAAATATTTTTTCATTTTTAATATCATGTTAAATAATTTTATAAATCATTCAATACCTTATTTTCTTAGATACTTTCATACCTCTATCAGAATATTATCGGGTCTAACGACTTTTTTATTGTACATCTCATTTAAAACTTGTTCTACTTCTGAAATTTGAATTATACGATAAAAATTTAAATTTCAATATTCATTTGACCTACATAAATTACTTAAGTTAAATTGATCACCTAAACCCTTATTTAAAAATTAATAAAAATATCTCTTTCACCACTTTTTTATTTCTCCATCATTTATTAATATCTTATTGCATTCATCTTTAATACATTTTATTTGAGTATGATATTTTGTCTTCTTTTCTCTCGCTTTAGCTATTCTATAAATGTCTTTTTCCCATTCTTTTATATTCAATTTTCGATATAATTATTAAAAAATTTCATTCTTTGTTTCATTCACTTCTTTCTTGATTAATGTATATTTTTTAAAAAAAAATCTCATTCTTATAAATATATAATTCCTTATAAGTTGGTCGTTTTTTCTTTCACTTTCTCCTGTACTTTCTCATTCCACCATCAAGATTCCTTATCAGGTGATGCATGCTCCTTTGACTCACCAAGTACATTCTTAACTATTATTTTTAATTTTAATATCATCTTATTTCATGTCGTATTGGGTAATTATATATTTTTCCTAATGCTTGTACTTCTCTTACCTTCTCCTTAAATATATTTTGTTTCCCATCCTTTAACTTCCACCATTTAATTCTAGGAGTTATATATATTTTCTTTCTATTGATACTATGTTTGAAGCGTATATCTAACACTACTAACCTATGTTGAGTAATTAAACTTTTACTAGAGATGATTTTGTAATATTTACTATCTCTCTTCATAATCATAATAAAGTCAATTTATGATTTATTATTCCCGCTTTTAAACGTGATCATGTATTCTTCTCTTTTCTTAAAATATGTATTAGTTAATATAAAGTCATATGTCATCGCAAAATCAAATATAATTTTCCTTTCTTCATTTCTCGTTTCAAATCCATAATCTTCATGTACCATCTTGTATTACTTATTTTTTACTCCGACATAACCATTTAAATCGTCTCCTATAAAAATCATTTCATTTAGCGAAATATTTTGTAATACTTCATTTAAGTCATCCCAAAATCTTAATTTGGTAGTTTCATCTAATCCTACTTGAGGTGCATATACGCTAATTACGTTTATAGTTTCTTTCGTCACTATTATCTTTAGAGCTATAATACTATCTCATTTTCTAATTATTCTTACAACTTTATCTTTTAACAAAATATTTACAACAATACCTACTCCATTTTTTATTTTACTTTCTTGTATACCATAACTTAAAATCCAAATTTTCTATCATATTTATCTTTTCGTCTACTCATTTTATTTTTTATACACACAAAATATTAATTTTTCTCTTAATTATCGCATCTACTACCTCCATTGATTTACCAGAGAGGGTTTTTATGTTTCATATTTCAAATCTTAGACTATTATTTTTTTATAATATTTATACTTTTTCAACCTATAATGTGAGAACTCTTGTTTATTTAACACTACATTCAAATTCTCATGAAGATATAGCGATATTTGTCGATATATTACAGTCGAACCTTACAATGCGCACTTTTATATATTTAACACTATATTTGAATTCTTATGGAGATGTAACGATCTTTGTTGAGATATTACAGTCGAATTCTATAACATATTCCTTACGAAAAATATCCTAATATTAGTATAATAATTTAATTAATCTATTCATTAAAATTTATTATAATTTAATGTTGATTCTAATGCAAATATATATATATATATAAAACTTTGTTAGCCTGCATATCTTATTTTGCACGACCATGGTCATCTATCGAGGTGGCTACCTGCACATCATTGATCAAAAAATATGTGATATGATCAGTGATCAGTATTATACCACTTCAACAGGTGTACATGATTGTTTAAGATAAGATGTGTAGGCATGAAACATCTTAAAATAATTTAAAGATAACCTAATAAAGATTTTATTTTTAAAATCACTTTCAGTGGAAAAAGATTAGAGAAAATACCAATAAGAAAGACTTATCGTGGGATGTGCTTAAACTGATTGAAACCTCAATAATTGGTTGTGTTCAAGATTGAAAAAATGACTCACAACCCATTTATCAATTAATTTAAAGTGTATATATTTAATTCATTAATTGAACTCTTATTTATTTATCCTTATAAATATATGCAGTGATGGGGTATATGTCTGAAAATTATTTTGTGATCACAAAATACCTGCTGTTTTTCTTGAATCAATTTGATGTGTATGTATCTGGAATTAGTTTAAGTTGATGAAAAAAAGGTACTGAGTACGATTTGATTGGTTGCAGAATGATGATGCTGGGGATTTGACACTATAACAAACATGCTTACGAGCAAAACTTGTTGATTAATGTTGTATAAGTTTAGACGTTGAGTATCTATATTAGTCATCCAAATATTTGTCGAATAGCTTTCATATTGTTTATTGTTCTTGCTGCTGTCGTTATTAATTGTCATTATTAAGCTGTTCCTCCGTTTTAATCAACAGTGTTTATCATTGTAAGATAATTGTTACCATTAACCACTCGTATTCTCTGAAGACGTGTAATTAATCTTGCATTAATTGTGATAATTAACCAATCATTAATGGCTTGAGATGCTATAACACCTTTTCTAATGCAACAAAACCCGGTCACATCAATTAGCATGTGTTCGAGCATATAAAAATACCCGGAGTAATAATTACAAGCATGCAGTGAAATCGTTTATTTACGAACAGAATACCGATTCAACACAGAATACCGTTTTAATATTGGACGATCTTATAAGCAAAAAACACGAGAGACAATTGTCACAATTTAATACTGTATTTTCATAATTTATCTATAGAGACCTATAGAAAAAATTTATATAACCGAATTAATCACCTTCTAAATTAACTGAATCGTAAAAATTAAATGCCTGAGTTTAAAAAAAATGATATGACCCAATTGATAGACGAACCGAGAGAAGATACTGACGGTTGTAAATTGGCCTATTAGACACTGAAATAGAGAGGCCATCATCCAAAACCCAATAATGAAATATTCACCAACACCCAGCCCGCTTAACTTAGATTCAAATAGACCTCAAAGCACCCAGCTTGAACCCAGAAGTGTACAATTAAAAACTAACACTCTTTTACCCCGGGGCACAATCCCATACAATAAAAATTTGAATCTCTCACAAAATATCATATGCTCATGATATTCGAACCACTCATGAACAGTCCACCAGAACCCATTTTTATTTCTAAAATTTACTCAAATAATAGATGAAAAACTTCCGTATTAACCAATCACTTTTAGGATTAATTGAATTATCAAAAAAAAAAAACAAGGTACCCAGTTTGAACCCGGAAGTGTAAAACTACAAACAACTAACACTCCGGCAAGAGGAAGTTAAGAACCCCAAGACAACGGAATACAACATTAGACTTCAAATCAGGTTTAACATCAAAGCATAAGACGAGTAAAACCTCAGAATCCTGGTACAAGAAAAGGTGCAAAATATCACAAACTAAAGAGTAATACAGAAGTAAAGCTAATATAACTTAAAACAGGGTGTTATCTTGGCCAGTACAATTAACACCATGTCACCAATTCAAAAGACAAAAAAGCAAGATCTTATCATATAGTAATAATCAAAAGGATTGTACGGGGTAGACCATGCCTAGTCATCACTTAAGAAGTGCGCATGTAGCAAACAAACTTTGGTGGTCCGCAAAAAAAGAAATACAGTAAAGGTTCACAGGTAAGTATGTTATAGCTAGTTCTAACGGGCAGAAACCAGATATAGATAGTCTAATATGCATCAAGCAAGCGAGCCTCCCAAATCAACAGAACCTACAAGAATGCTATCCCACGGCTATGATCCTGTTCAGCTGAGCAACGCTTTTGTCAAGCACAACACTTACGGGGAAGGTAAAACATTGATCCGTGCATCGCCTGGAAACGAAAATCCCACGTTTAACGCCTACCACGAGGCCCACCAGGCCTTGGACCAGTAAAGCGAGCAAACTGCAGCCTCAAGTTGGCTGAATCGCGATCATTTTCGTCGAATTTATAACCTGCAAAATCGAATCGTGACTAGTGTGGACGGAGCCAGATTTTTACCCAAGATTAGCGGATTGCCGTAAACGTAAATAGCACACTTTAAAACACGTGATTTCACGAACATAACGAAGGCAAAAGAGGCAGTAAGATGCGGATGACTTCCAACACCTGCCAACGAAAGCTTGCGACATAACACACTTAAATGGAACGTGATTCGCACAAATAACTGATGGTGGCAAATTCAACATAACACACATCCCCTGGGAAAGGGATGTGATAGAAATCCAGTAGAAGATCATGCTCTTATTCCACTGTCAAAATGGGTTATGGTGCACTTACTATCACCTTTCGATCATCACAAGTACCGAAGGATTAGGAAAGTAACTAATTTTCATTTGGTTTCACAGTCTACTACCAACAAAGCCGTCACAGGCCTCCGCAACTAAACCACTAAATCTGTGTTCGTACATCTCAAGCTTCTATGTTCATGAACAGGTCGGTCTCTAATTTAACTTCCTGTTGTCAGTTTGATGAAAAGCTAGACAAAGTTGTAGCAAAAATGTACAAAAAAGAGGGATCCTACAGCAAGAAATATCTTCCAAAAAAGTATTAAAGATTATTGTGCAGTACGAAACAGAAGACAGTAAAAAGGAACCAAGAACTTGAGTAGAAAATATAGAAACTACCAAATAAAGCCTGATATCAAGTACATCAGACATAGTGTCATCACCTTGCAAAGCTTCCAATGCAACTGCAGCTTGGGCTGGAGTAGTAAAATCAACAAAGCATAGGATAAGTGGTTCTCCATCAGGCTGCAAGAAAATTGAAACGAAAAAAAAAAATGAGGATAGCAATTGACAATTTTGAAGTGATACCAAAAGGCACTCAGTGAAGTGTAACTTACATGTCTAGAATCCTTGTTTACAAGCCTCACTTCACGAAAACCCACAAAAGGACGGAAAATATCTGCAAAAGAGAGTTAAGGAATTTCCATGTACTCGATTTTAATCTTAGAAGATTAAAAAAGAAGTCATAAGGATACGAGACACCTCCCTGCGTGTACAGTTCGCAGGGACACCCTCCACGAACAAAGTATTGGAAGCATCAGGAGGAAGTGGAGGTTCAGGACGTCCAACATATCCTACACTCCGACTATCCAAGCCCCCAACACCTAATATTCGCCTATCATCAACAGGAAGACCACCAATGCCTCCACTGGCCCTAACAGGTTCACTACCAGGATATGCAGAAACCTACAGGAAAGTATCAATACCAAACTCCAGCGAAGAGTTTACACAAATGTCAGAAACATTAACACAAAATACAGCACCCACCCCATTGCGCAAGTAACGGTCATATGAGGCACCAATAGACTCAGTGTCTCTGATTGTGTGATGGGTTCCCCTGTCATCTTCCCGAGGGTAATAGCCCAGCATTTCAGGCCCACCAGGAACATCTTAAGTACAATAAGTTCATTTAGTAAGATATAATATTATATGACAATAGCAATGTATAGAATATTGTATCACCTATGCATAATCCCAATAGAGCCACTATGCTACTGAAAAGGAGTTGTTAAAAATTAAAACAAGCCATTCTTCCACGTCAATCAAGTAGCAATATTCAAATAACTTAGGTTCAAATATTCTAAAGACTATAGAGGGCCATCTAAAGAGCCACATATGAAAGGCTCACCCCATGCTTCATCCTTATTGTGAACTCATCATAACCACCATTGCCGTCATGAAGCAGTTTTTGCCCTACCTATTTGAATCTTATGAATTTTAAGATTTTTATCCCTTCACTAAGCTCTATATATGACTATAACATTATAACATTCAAATTAACTAACTTAATTTATATTGAACTTTTTTTCCTTGATCTCCCTCTGCCCCTAACACCTTCTAGTATGATAGATTCAATCATTTTAACATTAAAAATTATTAATCAATCTTTGAACATGTATACATCATCACAATTTATTTTCTTTTGATCTATCATATATTGAAGTAAGACTCAATTACTCTTGAATATTAGAGTATTATCTTATACTTTGTAATATCTCTACATATCCATTGTAGCATTTCCCGTCTTTGTGACACTACCACTTTTGGCATATCAGGAGCACAACAATCACATACAAGCTTCTGTACAACTCTACCATTAATCTTATTAATGATATTGTCAATATTATCCCATCCTCTTGAATGATAGATCTAAGGTATAGCATTCTATACTGAGAAACAGGAAAGATGCTTATCAGAAGGTGGGGAAATCTCAGAATGACTGCTAAAACTTGGCTAGCAAACTATTCTTTCAGTCTAGGGAGACAAACCGTAAAATGATGTCAAGTTGGGAAAACAAGCGCATAAGGATTGCGCTTTATTACACAAGATAATGATCAAAAGAACTAGTCAGTGCATCATCCCCCTCCAAAATAAGGTTGGATGCACCTTCATAGCTACACACAACCCCCACCCAAAAAGGATAATTCTCTCACTCGGCAATAAAAATTACATCATCGACAGCCACGACTTTATCTACCAGAAGAAAAAAACAACTAACCCTAGCAGATCTCGGAAAAAATGTAAGAAGAATTAAGAACATATAAAATGACAAATCAAAAGGGGACTAGATGGGGAAACAGGGTAGCTTAGCAGCCAGATGACGAACCAGCGTACTCCGTGCGAGGGCGCTTCAACGCGGCGGAAGGAGCGACCATGGATGCCGCCGCGGCCGCCTGTTGCAGGGCTTCGCTGTACCTCCAGTATGCGTCTGCCATCGTCGCCGAACCGAAATAAAAACCGGTGGATGAAGAGGAAACTAGGGTTTGATTCGGAGAGAATAGAGGACTTGCCTTCGCCGTCGATAATTGAACCCTAGGACCGATGCCGTATATAAAGGCGCGGCGATGGACGCATAATAAACTGCTGCGGACTGACGCAATTAAGCAGCAGCAGCAGCCGCGCAGGGAAATTTCTATGTGACAGGTCCATCGTGGGATGATCTGGACCGTCTACTGAG
>JBBUKS010120844.1:0-26015 GCA_038050645.1 Hedychium gardnerianum
AGTAACACTCTAACTTTAACCTGTTGTCATACATCAAAACCTTAGGGTTAGACTTTTAGTGCAAATTGCACCAACATTATCAAGAAGGATTGTTTTGATGAGATAATCAGGAAATTATGCTCATAATCAAATTATCTAAGCAAGTAATCTCGAAAACGCCAGGTTTCGAGTTGATAATAAATACATGTGTGACCATCTTGTAGTTGCATCTATTAAAATCATAAAATATCTAAATGGTCCACATGGTGGATGAATTGGCCTACATATATCGTCATGTATCCGATTCAAAAATTCAAGTGATTTAATTTCAATTTTACTTGGCAATGATTTTATTATCAATTTGCCTTAATAACATGCAGTACATGCGAATTCATTAGATTGAAGAATCTTCAAGTTCTTCAATGGATGTCCGGAAGAATATTTCATGATTCATCGCATCATTACATATTCAGGATGACCCAGTCTATCATGCCAAAAAAGGAATTTATTTTGACTAGTAAACTTCTGGTTTACTATGACATTTATTTCAATCGGTTTAATATATGTATAATAAAGACCAGAAAAAAATACAGATAGTCTTTCCAAAATTTATTTCTATTTCATTTTAACATTAATAATGCATAAATACTCATTATTTCCCATATTGGTTGTTTCGATATGATAGCCATTAAGACGAATATTTTTGAAACTTAATAAATTTCGATGAGACTTGGGTGAAAATAATACATTACTGATTAAGAAATTAGTCCCTTCTAGTAGTAAAATGTTTGCTTTGTCGGAGCCTTCGATTAGAATTATATTACCAAATATAGTAGTCACATTTTGCTTTTTCATAATAAGATGACAAAAATATCTTTTGTTTTGGAGAATTGTATATGTAGTCGCATTGTCTAGGAGACAGAGATTCTCATCTTCGATCTTTGATCCAAGTTTAGATACAATAATATCCATGGGTCTTCAAAAAAAATAAACGAACAAACAATGAACTTGAATTTATTATAGATATGAAAATAATTACATTAATTAAAATCATCAAATTCAACACTATCAAGAAAATCACCAACTTTTAGTTGGGACAAATTTTCAAGACCCTCAAGAACATTATTAAGGTAATCATTTTGAGATAGGGTATTTGCCACCATATTATTCTTCTTTTCTTTCAATGAAGCTTCATAAAGCTCGACAAGATGCTTTGGCATACGACAAGTACGCGACCAATGTCCAATCACTCCACATTTGTAGCATTTATTCATAGCATTCTGACTAGATCCACTTTTTTCTTGTTTTGTCTCATTATTTTTTCACTTCTAGTGGTTTGTATGTCCACCACGATCATTACGGTAAACATTCTAGTCATAGCCACGACCACGTCCTCGACCACGGCTATTTCGACGTCCACGTCTAAAATTGTTGTGAGCTGTCACATTCACTTCAGGGAATGAACTAGACCCAGTTAGACAAGATTCCTGATTTTTTATTAATAACTCATTATTTTATTCGGTCACAAGTAAACAAGAAATCAGTTTTGAGTACTTTTTAAAAAAAAATCTCGATATTGTTGCTGCAGGAGCATATTCAATGCATGAAAAGTGGAGAGTCTTTTCTCTAACATATCATAATCAGTAATAGTCTCTTCGCCTAATTTTAATTGAGAACTAATTTTGAAAATGACTGAATTGTATTCACTAACTGATTTAAAATCTTAGAATCTCAAATGAATCTAATCATAACGAGCTTTAGGAGTATTATCATTTTTTTTTGTGTTTAAACCTTTCCTCCAAACTTTTCCACAATTCAAGTGGATCTTTCACGGTTGAATATTCATTTTTCAAATCTTCGTGGAGGTGATGACGGAGAAAGATCATTGCCTTGGCTCGATTTTGTAAAATCTCTTTATTATTTTATTTAATTGTTTCTCCGAGTCTATTTGCATTCAAATGGATTTTAACATTAAGGTTCCATGACAAATAATTTTGTTCTGAAATATCAAGAGTCACAAACTCAAGTTTGGTGAGATTTGTCATAAATTACTATCATATAAGCACAAAAATAAATTAGAAAATAATCTATACAAATGTTACTAAAAGATATTATTAGTGACAATATGTTAAGAAATTATTAGACAATAAGTATGTTAAGAAGTTCTTAAAAAAAAATTGACACGAGATGCCCAAAAAACAACACAATATGATTAGCACATTTTTACTATATCATGTAAATTTCAAGAATGTCATCAGTGAAACAAATTAGGAAATAGATTCTTAATTACTAAAAAAAATATGAGAAAAATGATCCGGTAACAAATAAAATCATCATGACCTCAAAGAATTGCCAGTGCTTGAATTGTATATGTTACCAAAATGTGATCAAAATTAATATGCATAGCAAAATTAATTTTTTTCATATAAAAGCAAAGCATCAATGGGCAAGGCAATGATTTACTTACAAGTTATGATTGTTGAAGATGATCTTGATGTTAAAGTGGTATAAAATATAAGTAAAATTTGATAATCGTGTCATAAAATATCTAAAAAATAGAAAGAATTTAAAGAAAATAAGAGAAAAATAATTTTATTTATCTCTTTGATCATATCTACATGAGATTACAAAGACACATATTTATAAGCCTTTTTTGAAGTAATGAAAAAATACCTTTATTTAATATGATAACTTAAATTTTAATGATCATAAACGAATTCAAAAGTCAAAAGTTGTTATATCACGAAAGAGTCATTCAAAAGTCAATGATTATTCTTGAATGTGATTATCCATTCAAAAGGTTAGGCATCCATATTATTTATAATCTATTTTTAAATATTGTTTTCATCCCATGAAAAAAATAAAATAATAATAATAATAATGACAAATATTCATTAACTTGGGCCATTAAAAGGAGGCCCATTTACTCGATCTTTGTCAGGCTGGTCCAGTTATTGGCTCTGCTTCAAGATTGGCGTCCAGAAAGATCGACGGAAATCTACCTCCTTCCAGACTTCGAGGATTAAAACGAAGGTTGCGCGAGCGATCCTTTCCGTTGCCTTTACGCGATCTCAGAACACCGAACAAAAGCGCTTGGATAAAGGAGCCAAAGGATTAAGCGATAGGGTTTCGTCTTTGAGATTCCGAAGAAAGATGCCGAAGAACAAGGGTAAAGGAGGGAAGAACCGTAAAAGGGGGAAGAACGAGGCCGACGACGAGAAGCGCGAGCTGGTATTCAAGGAGGACGGTCAGGAGTACGCCCAGGTGCTCCGGATGCTCGGCAACGGCCGCTGCGAGGCGACGTGCATCGATGGAACTAAGAGGCTTTGCCACATCCGTGGTAAGATGCACAAGAAGGTATGGATCGCCTCTGGGGACATCATCCTCGTCGGCCTCCGTGACTACCAGGACGACAAAGCCGACGTCATCTTCAAGTACATGCCCGATGAGGCACGTCTCCTCAAGGCATACGGTGAGCTTCCTGAGAACATTCGTCTCAACGAGGGTATCGGAGGCCTGGACGAGGAGGACGAGGGCGGCGCTGATGACTACATCGAGTTTGAGGATGAAGATATCGACAAGATCTAAGGAACCGGAACCGGAACCGGACCTTCTCTCTTTCTCCTGAACGTGATCTGATTTAGATGATGTGCCGTTCATTTTGGTTTCATTATACGCCTAAATTTGCTTCTGCTACTGGATGAAGATGCTTGTATTAAATTCTTAATTCCTGCGATGGTTGCCGCCCATGTGAACAAGATATATAATCTTGTCTTTGTTCATGGTTATAATTTGCTATAAAAATTCGCATCTTCGAGCGTCTTTAGTTATTTGTTGTTGTCTCGATGTATTTTCAAAATTGGGTTTTCATGCTCTTACCCAGATCAAAATAAAGGTTTGATGGTCATTCAGAGAGTTTATTCTACACTTTTCAGCTTTTTTTTCAGTTTGATCAAAATATAAGCTATAGCTTCTGATTGAATTGAATTGTTGTTGTGGGTCTTGTTGGAGATAATTGATATGCTTGCATTCGGCTTTAATTCAGGATTACTTAAATATCGATGTGTATTTGTTGAGGTTATGATTTTGTTGATCCCTCTTCTTCAGTGAATATTGTCTGATTTCCTGCTGGAATTGGTTGGTAGTTTATAACTTTTATCATAAACTAGGTATTTTGATATTTGTAATATTTGTTTTTTTAATTTCTGTGTTATTTGTTGCCCTTGATGCTTATGTTTGACTTAGACATAAAAAAAAATACAATATTTTAGCTTAGGCCTTAGTGTTTCTTAGTCTTTTGTGTTAATGTTTTCCCCAAATTCTGATGTAGTTTGAAATTGTTCTTTTGGAATAAATCCCTGACCTACCCAGATAGAAATAGAAGTATTTGTTACCCCTACATTTTCTGCGTTTGTGCAGCTTTTATAAGTTCCATTGAAATTAAGGGGGTTTTTCTTTATGATTGATTGCATTGCTCATCCCATTTGGTTGGAGTTACTCATAGTAATCAGTGTTTTCTGCTCACAATTATATGTTTTGTCTTTTTCCTTTCATGAACACTTAATTGTTGAAGTTCATTCTATCAAAGAAAAATTTGTTGGTAGCCTCTTTCGTGAAATATGACTCAGTGTAGCCTGTCCTTATTGTTTAATTGCATGCTTAAGGATGGTTCTGCAGCTGGGGTGTAACTCATAACATATGCCATCAATGAAGATATTTATTTACTCCTCTCATCCCTAGTCACGGTCGGCTATACTTTCCTTTACATAATTTTGAGACAAATTATGAGAAACGTGTAATCACTTTTTGCTAATAAAAATATTTGCATGTTTTATGATTGTCAATTTTTGCTATGATAGCTACTGGCCTTAAAACTCATACTGTTGCCTTTGGGAACAAGACCATGGTCTTCTGTGATATGGAGATGCTAATATTTCAATTGGCTACTAAAAATTCTTTTTTTATCATCTTTATTTATTCTAGTGTTTTGTCTCAATAGTTTTCCGAAATAGTTGTTGCATGTCAAAATTGTTCATCAACCGCCTTCCTATTGTAGGGTATGCAGTATGCTTGTTGTAGCTTCGTATTTGGTATATTGTATTTACATGCTTATGTTTGTTGACTGCTTTTATATATGATAACTTAAATGCTTAAGTTTCGTTCAGGACCGAATTGTTGTGGCTGAATCTGGAACTACATGTACAAGGTAGATCCATCCGTTGTGTTATTTTGTTTAGAAGTATGTAAAAATCTTTAGAAATAGCCTTATTCGACGCTTGGACCCACACCTCTGTCTAAAACCTAGAATCCTGGTAATATAGTTTAAAATGGTATACAATGTATGAGTGTATAATTTTGTAGTGAGTGTAGAGAGTTGGTGCAGGTTATTTTTAAGGCAAAATATTATTTGAGTAGAAGAGTAAGAGTTTCTATAGCTTAATTGTGGGACAAAGTAAATGTAGCTAAATACCCTATAGTTGGGAACATTTGATTGTATACTTTAACTGGTTTCTACTCAGGTTTGCCTAGATATCCCATCTTTACATACAATGACTCTGAAACCAATCTATAGTTTTTCTAGATTGCATGCCACTTCCTTGTGGCTCCTCTCACTGTGAACTACTTTTTGGTGCAAAATTTCCATTTGATATTTGATTTAACAATCTTATGCAGTCATGCACAAGGTGATCAGAAACATGAAAAATCTTAAGGTGATAAAAAAAAATCCGAGCATATTACCTTTCAAGGGCCAAGCTGCTATAGGCACTCTGCCATTCCCAACCCCAAGTAAGGAAAGCCGAAAAGAAAGCCCAGAAAGCTTATGATGAAATGGAACATATAATCAAGCTATTGTTCAAACAGGCCTCACATTTGTTTGCATACAGACTAGTTACAGGTATTGCAGTGCCAGACCTTTTCCTCCGGCATAAGCTCAAGGATGATCTAATATTGACTAATATCCTGAAATTGCCAATACTACCTCGGATGCCATTGAAGAACGGCGAAGGGAGGAGAAAGATCAAGTGCAATATATGAAAATATGTAGTTGCCTTTGCTGTTGGATTCGGCTTCCTGTTCCCTGCCTTGTGAATTTTTTATCATCTTCTTGTTAGTATATCCCTGATTGGTGCAACTGGGGACGAGTGATTGCATGTTAGACACATCTATGGTGTAATTAATCCCTGATTTGTGCAATTAATCCAAGTATATCCCTGATTTGTGTAATTAATCCAAGTAATTGAGATAAATGATTGGGCTATGAAAATTTTAAAAATAAATGTTTTTAACATTTTATGATTTGAGCTCATTATTCCGCATCACGCCCAGCCCAATTAGGATTTGTCGGCCTTCCTGGTGGAACGAACAAATCAGGTCGATCCCAAATGGGCAGCCCGAAGCCAAGCCCAATCTGTTGCCATTTCCTATTCTCCCACGCAACGCAGCAACGCAGCAATGCTGCACATTTCTTTCTCTCCTTTTCCAATCTCTCTCCGTCTCTACTCTTCTACCACCCATCGACTCTTCCCACTTTCTCTCCTCTGCTTCCTTCCTTCCTTCCTCTGCATCCATTGCACCAATCCACCCTCTGTTCTGTAGAGGTACTGAAGAAGAAGAAGAAGAAGAAGAAGAAGAAAGAATCAAAGAGTGTCTTCTACCCTTGACTTTTAGCCTGTGTTTTTGGTCCTCGTGGTCGCTTTCTCGTTTCCCTCTTTTGTTTCGTTCTTTTGATGGCTTGTTTCCCTTGTTCTCTTCTAGTTCAGTGTCCTTCTAAACCTTCCTCCTTTTTTCATCAGGCATGGTTGTTTCTGCAATGCTTCAGGAGCCTGTTCTAGGTAATCTTTCTGTTATATTGATAAAGGAGTGCCTTGCCCCATACTTTCCTTTCATTTTAACTCTATCCAAAAGTCTGTGAGCAGATACTTGAAGGACACCCTTGCAGCCTTCGATTTACGAGTGCCCTAACGATTTCTACTTGTGCCTTTAATGTAGCCTTCTCAGGTAGAATGAGCAGTGATTAAAATCCTTTATCACATGAGCAAGCCCAGGCGTCGGATACTGGAGGAAGGGCGATTCTTAATTTTGTTTATTCAGCTCGTTGGAACTTCCATAGATTTGCGGGGGGTTTGGCCATGAGCAGCAAGAAAGATGGGGAGTTGAGCTGCAGCAATGTGTCAGCTGGTGGACTCGTGTGGGTCCGTCGTCCTAATGGCTCATGGTGGCCCGGCCGTGTTGTTGGACGTGACGAACTGCAGGCGAAATGTGTGGTTCCACCGAGATCAGGGACTCCTATCAAGCTTCTTGGTCGGGAAGATGGAAGTATGTAAGTATATTTATCTATTAATCACACTCTTCTAATGGTAGTAAGTTTTTCCTACGTCTCTTATTAAATCGTCATGCCTTGAATGGATTCGGTTATCTATTTGGTTGTAGTGGAGACCTTTTTCTATGCTCATATCCACAGAAGATGTGTTTTATACCCTTCTATCCAGTCCGAGATCAAGGATGAGGAGACCACCAATGGAGGGGCTGGTGAAGGGTCGGAGCTCACTACGTTGAGTTGAGTCGAGTCTCTGCGATGATTGAAGAGAGTTAGAATGGGCACCAAGGCAGACCTTGGCATGGTCACTCCGACGCTTGGATTAATGAAAGTGGCTTGAAGAGAGTTGAGTCTCTGCGATGATTGAAGAGAGTGCAAAAGAAACTTTTAGAAGAAAGTGGCTGGAAATTGATGTGCGCATACCTGCGCCTGCGGGGGCGAGCTCTCTTTTATACATGTACCCTAGCGGAGGAAGCAGAGCCCACGTTCTCCACTTGTTCCATGTTCGGATTGAGGGGTTGTCCCACTCACACACGTTCTCCACGTTATTGGCCATGTCATCCCTACATAGGTGCCGAATGATAAGGGTCTCAGAATCGAGTGTCGGGTGTCTAGTGACGTTGGTCCCGGAGTTAGGAGTCAGGTGTCGAGTGGCGTTGGTCCCGAAGTCAGCTCCGCCTGGAATGTGAGTCTGACCTGGTTGGATCATAACTCGGAGGGCCTAGACTCGAGTCCCGCTTTGACTAGGCTCATCTGCCTTAGAGGTCATCTTGATCTATGGATTGATCAGAAGATCCTTTCAATTGGCTAGAATCCCTTACTTGAACGAAAATAGATCTTGATCTTGTGGAATCATATTGAATATTTGACAATACATTCCGTACCTTGCTAAAAAACCGATCCTTGTTTACCAACCACACATTGTCTAACCAAATCAAATTCTCTCTCGATACGTTCCTCAAAAAATCCGATTCGTGCTCATTCTTCCCCCAACTAACGAAGAGATCTTGGCGGAATTGTCACATATGAAATTGAGCACAATTTTGCACTCTTCCGTGCTGTGTAGGGGACAAATCATCCTTCCCATATCACCCTTAATATTTACCCTTTAGAAATGTGACTCTTCAAAGCATGTCATAGATAATTCTGCTGACTCATATTTTTTAAAATATTATTTTGGGTTTATTATTCCCTTTTGGAGGATGTGAATTCTCTGTAGTAAACAGAAGATAGATAAATCGAGGAAAAAATTTTTCTCAATAGATTGTCATGGAGCCTTCCAGACATGTAGTTCATCAAATCCCACAGTGTTGATAGGGAAACAGAATGAATAATGCCACATAAACTGACTGTAGGAATGACATGATTTACACTTCTTTATGTTTGTTTATGGTGTTCCATAGTTAGCCATATAGGAAGCTAAAAAGTTTGTTGAGTTCATTTGTTTTAATTAAGATTTAACATCCTAGCTTCAACATAAGCTATAGAAGTTTTGAATTGATGCTAGGATGCACCCATTTCTCTTTTATTCAGCCTTGTTGTACCGTGATACCTGTACAAACTTCAGTTTGTTAATAATCAACCTTGCAACCAGGGACTGGTATAATCTTGCAAAATCTGCTCGTATTAAAGCGTTTCGTTGTGGTGAATTTGATGAATGCATTGAGAAGGTCATGACTTCTGGTGTTCACTCAAAGAAACGCTCAACCAGTACAGGAAAGTACATCCGCAGAGAAGATGCTATTCGCCATGCTTTGGAGATTGAAAAGCCTCATGTTCTTGCTGGAAATCAGAATGGCTCAGGAAACAATGACTCTTTCTCTTTAAGAAAGATGGTTTATGATTTTCCTAAAAGGATGAAGATGTATAAACTTGACCAACAACCAAGTCAAATAACCAGGAAAGTTGATGTTCTGGAAGAGGATTCAGCTCGAGAGGTTGCTCAACCTTTGATGTCATCTCAACAGAAAAAGAAGCTTATTTACACTGATAGTAAGTTGAAAGAGAAAAAGAGAAGGAAAACTCCAAATGATTCAGAGGAAAATGGAGGGATAAAGCGAATGAGAGATCTTCAGGATATAGGGTTGGGGATTGCATCAAATCGAAAGTCTAATGCGCATGTTAACAATTGGTGTTCAACTAAGCTACCCCCTGCCTTTCACCATGGTGTTTCACTCAGTGAATCAAACATTAGTGATTTATGTAGCTTGAGTTCAATAAAAAGAAGAAAATATTCTGTTTCATCTCTAAAACGGAAGCAATCACATGTTACACAAGATCATGAGAATGCAAAGATAAAAAATTGTGAATCACCATCTGCTTCAAAGGCCTCAGATGTGCCTTGTAGTGTCATAATTAGCCCACATTATTCAGCATCTTCAAATGAGACACCATTGAATCCATGTGAGAGCATTCACGAGATGGATAGTACGAAATTTGATTCTGAAGTGAAGGATTTTGAACTTGCAAGCATGTTGGAGGTCATTGACAATGAATGCTCTGATGTACTCATTGACATACCATTGGTTGTGAGGGATTATCTTAGAAAAGGTAACATATTACTCTTCTGTTTGTTTTATAAGTTGATTGGTATTTGTTTCAAGTTTTGGACTTTGAATAGTATTGGGAATGATTTAGCTTTAAATAGATTAAGAATGATTGGTCATATGTGCAGTGCATTATAAGTTAAAAACGTTTGTGATTTCTCATATGTGCATGCTGATCATTAATCATATGTCTTATTTGTATATCTGACCATTTGGCTGTACAGCCCAAAGAGGGAGGAAGTAGTTTGATCCCCCAACAAACAAGGAGTAGCTAATTTCTTTGGCATGCTAGATATAGGCATTATAAATATCTTTCTTCTTTTTGTTCTTGTGATCCATATTTATCTATGATATTTTCTGCATACTTGAGATTCAACCTAGATGCTCACACCGAAGTCAGTTCTTTGTGATTTGGTGGCTGCATACTTTCAATAGAAGTTATGAAAAAGTTGAGAATTCTGAAAGATTCTGTCTCAAAATATACTGATTGTGATTTCACCAAAAAAATGAATTTGGTGGCTGTGATGAAAAACGTTACATCTATTTATTTGCAATCATGATGCTTGATTCTTCAAATTTAAATATATCAGTAGCTTACTGCACGGAGATACAAAGCAGAGTTCAAGATTAATAAATTTCATGCAACACAAACCAGTATTTATGATTTTACTCTCTTATGTTCATTGTTATTTGTATATCTAAATGCTATTTAGGTGCATGATGTACAACTTGCTATTATTTTATCCGACATTGATCCATATTTGTGCATGTGTTGTCCAAGTTACCAGCTATGTACAATTCTAAATGGTCTCATCAATTTAGTATTTAAATTTTGTTATACTTGATCAAAAGTTCTATTTTGCCTCATCCTTTATGATGATTATTAATCATAGATTATAGCAAGGTTATCATATGACTTGTCTGATTTATTGAACCACAGATTGGATTATGAAATGTATGTCCATAGACTTATCTAATGTTACACGAGTAACTATAGGATTATAGCACTGATTTTTTTTCTGCATTTTCTGTAGAGATGTTCTTATCTTAGGTCTTGACTATACCATTCAGCATTATATTCTGTCATGAATAGGCGACTGATAAGCCATCCAGCTTTGTTTGTTTATACTATGACACCCTGTAGTTGAGGTTTACCATTATTTTCTGTATATTCAGGTTTGATTCATCTAATTAATTAAAATGGGTGATAGCGGTTTTTGTAGCAACTACAGTAAATCAACACATTTTCTGAGTGCTAATATTTACAAATATCTCCATAGCATATGCCATTTATTTGACTATTTTCTCTCATAATTTAGATTTTGATATACACAAAAATCTGCATGACGGCTTATAGGTTAATTATGTAACTGGTTCTATATACAAAATTGGAGTTACAGATGTTGATATTACCTCCTTTTGTTCCTTATTAAGTAATACTCTAGTAATTTTAGTCTGGCTAACTTTGCTATATGATGCTGTTCCAGATCTTTCTATCACTATTGAAGACTTGCCAAGTAAAGACCTTGAGTGTGATGCAGCAGAAAACCAACATGGCATGTCCAGCCAGGGCAATCTTGTATCACACTACACTGAAGGACTTGGTGAGAGTAGCTTTACTGGAAATGCATATCATGTTAATAACATCAGGAAAAAGACACAGAAGAAAACCTTACAGCAATATTTGAATGGGAAGAAGAACCTGAATGGATTAAGGTTTAACAAAAATGCAAATTCAAAAGGTTGCATAAACAGAGCTGATCAATCTAGCAATTCCTTGAAGGATAAAGTGCAGGAGTCTTCTGTGGATTTGCACTGTACAATTGAGAGCCAATCATTAACCTTTGATCCCCGTGGTCAGTCGGCCAAGGATGACTCAATCTCAGAGGCAGAAGGCATTGCCCAAGATCAGATCTCTGGTCCTCCACTCTCCGGAAATGTTAGTCACTCCCAGTCAGATGTTGCAAAAAACGGTTCTACACATTCAAGAGATCAAGATAGATTCTCCAAGATATGTTTGCATGTTTCCACTCTTCCAAGACAATTCTTTCCTGATGACAAGCTTTCCCTTACTGACCATGCCAAATACAAGGTTCTCTGGCAACTAAAATATACAGGTTTAGATTCACATCTGTTTGATGTTGAAGTGACTGTAAAATCACACTATTATGGATCCCATGTGCCACTAATCTCTCTCACGAGTAAATTGAATATTAAAGAAATTGTTGGCCACCCAATACCAATTGAGGTAGTGAAAGATGGGTTTACTGATACCTTTTTGACTAAGAGAATTGCTTGTTCACTGGAGAATAAGAGTAATGCTTTTGTGAAATCACAACCAGGAAGGAAACACAATCATGCCAATGTGACTTCTCTGAAAATGAAATATTCAGAAAGTAAGAAATCAAGGTTGTCTTCCAGAAAGATAAGAAGGCTGTCATCAATTAGTGTTGACGGTAAGAGGGGAGAAGAGAGAAAAATGGTGGTTAAAAAGTTGACTGGATCTACTATTGCATGTGTGCCAATCAGACTAGTCTTCAGTAGAATCATGGAAGCATTGAGCTGTTCATCTTTATTGACAAGCATCAGTTAACATCAAGGAATGAAGATCATGACTAAACATGCTTCTGCTTATATGTATTCGTATCTAACTAGTTCCTAACAGTGTAAATGTTTACGGCTTGTTTTACGGGTGTGCTTGTATCCTTTATCAGATTACAGTCCGTTGGGAAAGAGAAATTTTTGGGGCTTCATGTGGTTAGGTTGATGAATTTTGCCTTTCTGTGATTTAATGACACTATGTTGTAGGCATGGGAAACAGAGACAAACCTCCAAGTTTTGATGTAGTGAAATTTCACTAAAATTTTAACTTTTGTTGTTCGGTGAGTATCTTTGAATGTATTGGATATCTTTGTAGACTAGTAACCTTGACAATTATATCCATTTATAAAATATTTTTTTACCCTTTAGTCTAATGGTATCAGTCGTTGAATGCATCAGATTTCATGTCCTACTGCTTACTGGTGGCAAGTTCTTTTCTGAGAATATAAAATAATTAATTTCAATACTCAAAATCTTTTTGGCAAACAATTTGACTGATTAAATTAGCTGAATTAATATTCTTTAACTAAAAAAGAAATACTTGATAATTTCTTTTTGACTCGTGTTTTTTTATCTTTTTTGCAGGTACATCTGTGCACAATTTGTCACACAAGAACTAAACCTCGTACTCACAAGTATCAACTTAAAAATAAAATCTTAAAAAAGGACTAGCTGGTTCAACTGCTTCACTCCCGAATCCGATTTGATTTGTCCAAATATAATTTTTATTAAATCTGAAAAAAAAAATCGAATAAAAACGAGTTAAAAGCTGTGAACCGATTTGATACTAATTATAACCATAATTATAAAATATAACTGGGCCATCGTTTCTATTTTTTAAAAAGCCCTAAGACAGTTCTCTGGATCAAAATTACTCATGGATCGTCTGAGAGTAAACTGATCAGACCGACTCGTTTAGTGAAAATCAATATCAATTAGATCGATCTAATTTGTGAAAATTAATCGCCTAATCCATTTTCAGAAAAAATGGGATAGTAAGTCATTTGAATAAAAATGCTAAAAATACTCATTCACACTTTCAAATAATTAAATATATAATATCAAAATAATTCCTTTTAATATTCCAACATATGATAAATATATAAAACAATCAGATTTTGTATTTAAAATATCATTACAAATTGATTATTCTAAGAATAATAATTCCATATACATATATATATATATATGATACCTGGTAATACGGGATCGATCGATTAATCTTTCTTTCTTTTCCATCCATATTTAGTGTTGCTACTGCGGCAGTGGCGGCGCATCCTCTCATCGCATCGGAGAACTTTGCTGGACAACTCCAGGGCCTGTGGATGCGTGTTGATCTACACAAAAGCATCTCGTCAATCGAGTAGGTTAACTAGTGAGCATCTAGCGAGGAATTAGGTTTCAGCCACATCATGTTAATTAAACATGGCCTAGGGCTCTTAATTTGTTAATATGCCTAGAGCTCAAGGCATAGGTTAATATGCCTAGGGCTCTTAATTAAACATGGCCTAGAGCTCAAGGCATAGGTTAACATGCCTAGGGCTCTTAATTAAACATGGCCTAGAGCTCAAGGCATAGGTTAATATGCCTAGGGCTCTTAATTTGTTAGGCCTGGTTACCTCGCGTGATTCGGCGTGCGCGTCACTTTTATTTTATTATTAGTTTTTTTTTTAAAATAAAAAATTTCATAAATCCTAAATATCTCATTTTTAATTTTAATTTTTTTTAAACATAAATATTATAATTCAATCTTGAATCTTAAAAATAAAATTTAATTAACTTAACTCCGAATTAAAAAAATAAAATCTCATAACAATTAAGGTTGCAGGATTATTAATTTATTTTAGAAACATATAATCGATAAATATTTAAAATTATTAATTGAAATAAATTTTAATTAATTTATTTTAATCGATAATTTTAATTTTCACTAATATAATCAAATTAGATTTATTGTATATTTTTTAGTTTGTTTATTGATTAAAGTTAAATTTGATCGATATATAATTTTTAATTTTTTACATATAAAAATTAAACTTGGTCGATAATTTTTTATTTTTTATTAGTAAAATAAGGTTTAGTAGGTATTTTTTTAATAATTTGTTGTTACTTATTAATATAAAAAAAATATCAATTAAATATTTTTGTCTAAGAATTTATCATTATAATAATTTGTTTTTCATTGTCAAATTTAATTAATATTTTATTAGTCAAATTTAATTTTATTTGATTAATGGTCATAATTTTCAATCACGAAAATAACTTTTACAATGCACTAAACTATTTTTAAAAAAAATTATTAATAAAATTAAATATCTTTAATAATATTTTTTAGGAAAAAAAAATATTTTAAAAAATTAATATTTAATTTTTTATAAAAAAATAAGTCCCTAAATATTTTTTCGCCGAGGTCTTCTATTGAGAAGGCCTGTTTTGTGCGGAGAGCTTTGATCTAAGGTGTTGACTGATGGTGAATACTAGAAGGAACCAAATGGAGGAGCCTGAATCTCCAATGGGCCGACGGAGATTTTTCAAACTAACGTCATGGATGACACAACAAGACCTTATAAGTGATAAGACGATGGGACAACTAATGCAAACCATCCTTTCAACAATTAAAGAGGTACTTCGTCGGCATATATATGAATATGACAGCTCCTTCATCGGATGCACGAGCGACGGAAGATGAGAGAACAAGGAATGGAACCTTCTCTCAGAGCAACCCCTTTCTCTGAGTTACCAAGAAATTTCTCCCACTGCATGTGGAAGAATACAATGGATCTCATGACCCAGCTGATGACCGACCACTTGTGCCGTTTTAAAAATGTGGCGCTACTCGGGTGAAGTGCAACGTGTTCTTAATAGACACAAGGTTTAACGCTTTGAAGCCACGCTCTTTTGAGGATTTGTGTTCCACTTTTCCACATTAATATATTATATTGTTTCGCTAGCTGCCGAAAGTACCAGTAAACGCCCTCAGCTTGTTCAGGTTGAAGCAGCATGATCGAGCAGGATACACTCTAAGAATATGTCCTTGGAGGACCCTTTTAATGCTTTTTCGGAGGCTTCATCCATATTCTTCAGCAATGGCATCTTTGATTCCCTGACTGTAACTTTGAATCAAGCAATAATTAAAAATAATGTCTGAGAATCATGTTTGATGTTCTCTTTATCTATTGATTCCAACAATCTTAACGGCTAAGACTTTTATGTTTTTTTAAAAATAATAATAATAATAATAATAATAAAGGATAACAATTAAAACATATATAGCTCCTCGTAATTTGGAATTTTTTAGTAGCATGCAACTGAATATATTAGTGTCTTTTCCTCCATTTATTTCTTTTACCACTCGATCGATCTCCACTAGATAATGCTCCATGATCTGCTCAATCCGTGCCTGCTTTGTTGAATCGCGCTCCCTATAGATTTGCTTTGCATATGTTATGTGGATTAAGCTTTGCCTAGATTCTTGCCTGGTTCGCCAGATATATTGAGTTCCAGCGCAAGAGAACGGAAGAAGTGCCCCACAGAAGCTCCATTGGCAAGAGCGCCTTCAAGAGGACAATCGTGAGAGGGCATCATAATGATCACAGTTCGGGCTAGTTAAATTAATTTCTATGATTTATTTCCTCCGTGTTAATTCTGAGACGGACTGACGGAAATGCTAAAAGCGAACGTTTCACCTTTTGTCACCATGAGAACACCACAAGAAGAGCCTATTTTGAGAAGGTGCATGCTATGAACTTCATGTTGAGACATGAGGTGCCTGGACTCATGCCGCCTTTGATTGATCATCCTTCATTAGGCTCATGAGAGGCCATTAAAAGTCCCCAAAGGGTGGGTAAATAATCATTGCAGCGCAATGTTATCAGGTTTTTGCTCATCCTCATGCAATGATTATTATTCAACGTCTCTCTACAAATAATTATGAAATCGATCATAAAAATTTAGCTGTAATCTATTAGAGCAATCAGATGGGGAAATAGGGTCGCCAAAGGTATTGGGGGACTTGTCTAAGGATTGAGGAGGGTGGAGTGGGCAAAGGAAGCTAAACAGGGTTTAAATTGGAATTTGTAATTATTTTATCCCGTGAAACTAAACAATTAGTTTATCCTCTGTATTTGCTATGCTCTGATTTATTACAGGTTTATTAAAGATCTAATGCATGCATCAAATTCACCGACATGCACATGGATTTTAAAGCGTGGTATTGGTGTCTAATTGTTGAACAGAGCTCTGCATTGTGAACTATTGAGATTAAGAACTACGTAATCGACAGCAAGAAAGGAGTAAGCAGATGGACAACTCAAAGCTACAATCGTATAGAGAAGTAATAGTGACATCTCACAGCGAAAAGTGTATCTGCTAACGAGATCAGACAAACTTAGCTAAGCTAAAGCTTGCCTTGAGTTTCATTATTTTTATATTGAGTTCTTTATTTAAATTTATTTAATTTTTCCATTTTTTACCATTTTAACAAATTAGATATTAAAAACAAATTTATTCAATTTAATTACAAATTTAATATAAAAAAATCTTAATGAATAGAGTTTACAAATTATACTTTAGATTTATGGACATTTAAACCCACCAACTGATACCGTATGTATTTATAAATATATTTAATGATTTTTCAAACTTATTAGTTTAATTATTAAATGAATATAAAAGTCTTATCAAATTGAACGTAAAATTGCCTATGAAGCTATGATTGACACACCATTTGATGGTCCATATTAGCAATACACCTACATCAATGACTTCACAACCAAACCGATGAATACAATTTCTTGTGTCAGAGAGGAAAATTAACACAACACTATCCTCATCTAGAGAATTACACTGTCTTGTAAAAAACATACACAGAAGATCACGTGATATTACTTTTAAAAACTTTCTAATTTTTTTTTAAAAAATATATTTTAAAGAAAAAAAATTTAAAAAAAAAGTCTATATAAAATATTAATTTGAAAAACTTTTGAATCGAATAAATTTTTAAAAATTAAAGAATCTAAATTTTAAAAGACATACAACATTCCACAGTCACAGCATTCCACGGAAACATTCCAGAAATACAACAGTCCACAGAGTTACATGATTCCTCACTTAGAACATTCCACAAATACACATTCAACAAGTTCCAAGAGACAACTCTAGTCATAAGCTTCAACAATCAACATAACACAAACTACAACATCCCAATATGTTACAACTTTCAGAGCTACAGGATACAATAATCAGGGCAAACACCAAAACAACAGGCGCGCCAGATCTCAAAATTATAATTAGTGATACAAACGGCTAAAGATATTATAGAACATTAGAATCACATCAGCAAAAAAAACCCACAGATATCAAACAAACAACAAACCAATTTCAAACTCGCCAATAAATCTGTGTCAAAAATTCAGAAACTAAGACAAATCTAAAAAAATGTTATAGAATCAAAAATCCATTAAAGAAATCAAAGATAAAAGTGAGATACCCCATAAAGCAATCTATAATTAAACTAAACTTTACAAATCAAAATTAACTGTGAGATATCACCATTATATGTCAGAATTTAGAGAACGATGTCAGAAATCAAAAAACAAACAAACTAACATAACGGTAAACTTCAAAAATCATAGATCACCGATAGAAATCAAATCTAGATGCTAGAATTCATAGATCATAGTCAGAAATCAAAGATCAGACAAACAAAAAATGGGTGTCAGAAATCAACAACAAAATATCCGTAAAACATCATAAATCGATAAAAAAAATCCGTCTGAAATAATATAAGTACGTTGTGATACGGACAAACAACAAAAAATAATAATGAAAAAGAACATCCAGTGTGAAGCTATGATTTAGCTTTGCCAGGCCAGGTAAAAACTCGGGTCAGAAGTCGAGTTTCAGAAGAGTCTGCCACAGTTTTGCCGTAAAAACATGCCTTCTTGCCTTTGTAAGTTATGATAATGTCAAACTAGAAAGCACTTAAGACTGGATCAGAAATCTAGAGAACCAGTATTTGAATAAGAAAGATGAAACAAACGATGGCTATAAATGAAAAAGGGATGAGATCCATGTTACCTAAAAGGACGCACAGCAGGATCAATTAAACTTTTTTATCAACTCCCAATGCCCTCAAATAAGCAGGATCAAAAGCATGCTCTGCGTCAACAAGCATGCCATTGCCTCCGAATTTCTATTTATTGGTAGCTGAATACATAGTTAATTCAGTAATATAGTTGATGTGAAGGATGAATCTGAAAATACACGTGGGGTCAAAGTTAATAATCACTGATCCAAATGGTCTGGATAAATCCCGATCGGAAAGCGTCAACAACCGATCGGATAAAACAGTTAAGAATCCACATAGTCTATTGATGCAGGAGCATCCAGCAATACAACTAATTTATATCTTCTGATATACCTATGTTCCTCTTCGAGCTGTGACAAGAAGAAAACGAGATTATCAACCTCTTTTTTGGGCCGATTGAGACTACTAACAAAGAAGATGACGAATCCGTGGACTCCTAATGCAGTTGCACTCTATTCGGAGTCTGGACGAGAAGGAATCAACTTTCTAATAGCCGTCAAAATTTTAGATTTAATCTTTTAACCTTTTCTTTAAATTTTTAGGATTAATTTTCTTTTCTAAAAATTAATTTAGATTTTATCTCTTATTTTTTAAGAATTAGTTTTTTTTTAAAAAAATTTAGTTTAGATTTTTTTTAGGATTAATTTTCTTTTATTTTTTTTCTGTTACGATATTTTTTTATTTTTTAGGCTATTTAAACAAGGGTTAGTCTCTTGTAAAAACATGTTAAGTTTAGATGTTAAGTTTGATTTTGATTTGAATAAAATTTATTTTGGTTTAAACCTAGAGGTGACTTATCTTTGTTGACGAATCCCCTTCTTCCTACGCTTTCTCTGCAACCTCTTTTCAAACATCGCACCCGGAAATTTCTCCCCTACGTCGGTTCGTATCAGAGCCTTAGATCTATGGATGATCATTGTGGTTGTGATCGTGGTTGTGAAAGATGAGTTTCGGCTGAGGAAGTCTCGCACCGGGATCGAAGTGTACCATACAAGCTCATCAAAGATTTACAAAGACAAGTCACAGAGTTATTCCAGCGTCTAGCGACGCAAGATCTTGAAGATCGTAAGGAACATGGTCGAGGTTGTGACAAGTAGGTTCTGGCTGATGAAGCCTCACACTGTGATCGTAGTGCCCGAGATCTTAAAGATAGCGGATTATTTGAGGATACAGTGCATGTTCCATCAGAATTACAACAACCGCCTAGAGATTTGACCGAATTAATGTTAGAGGATCTTCCTCCCATTCTACCACTTACGAGACGACTTTTGATTTACCAACACTTGAGGAATTTGGATCTTGAAGACATTATCTTGAACTCGAGGACGAGTTTTTTTCAACTCGGGGCGTTTGATGCAAGAGCATTCAGCAGTACAACCAATTTATATCTTCCGATATGCCTATGTTCCTTTTCGAGCTGTGACAAGAAGAAAACGAGGCTATCAAGCTTCCTTTTGGGTCAATCGAGACTACTAACAAAGAAGATGACCAATCCGTGGACTCCTAATGCAGTTGCGTTCTATTCAGAGTCTGCATGAGAAGGAATCAGCTTTCTAATAGTCGTCAAAATTCTCGATTTAGTCTTTTAATTTTTTCTTTTATTTATTTTTTAATTTTTAGGATTAGTTTTTTTATTTTTTTTCTGTTACGATATTTTTTTAGATTTTAGGTTATTTAAACAAGGGTTAGTCTCTTGTAAAAACATGTTAAGTTTAAATGTTGAGTTTGAATTTGATTTGAATAAAATTTATTTTCATTTAAATCTAGAGATAACTCATCTTTGTTGGCGAATCCCCTTTTTCCTATGCTTTCTTTGCAACCTCTATTCAAACGTCGCACCCGGAGATTTCTCCCCTGCGACATCTATCAAAGGGAAGACCGAATGGTGTCTTACCAAATCTTGGTCGGGAATCATCTCCCACCGATCGGAAAAACCCAATAATAGATTCGAACATGAGCACAACTCATCATAACACCTCCAGTCAGATAAATTATTAAGTGAGCCGGCGTGGGGAAACTAAAGGAGATTTCCCAACCGGAGCATAGCATGTGTCGATCGGATCGAATAAACCTAATGGGCATAAACCTCCCGCTCAGGTAAAACACTGGGTACTACTCCCATTAAAGACTGACAGGGTTTATGGATTTGGCATAATATAGACTCATTAGTAATAAATACTGAACATGCAAGGGATAGGGGCAGTACAATTAAGATGTTCTGACAGTACGAAAACCTCTTCATCATCATAGATACCTTACTGGGGCAACATGTCTCATTAACGAGGGGAGTACTTCTCCTCTATAGATATATAAGCAAGCCTCTACGCATAGAAGAGGGGGCGTTATTATTCTGCTACTGTTCCATTCACATCTTTTTCCGATCACTGACTTGAGCGTCAGAGTGGATACGCCCGGATCCCCTCCGGACCTCCATTCTAACCCCGGTTCTCTCCTCTACAGGTTCGGCTCGACATCTCTTGTTCCTCTCCATTCGGTGGCCCCCAAGAAACCTGGTCAAAGATACAACCAGCTCATTGATGGCTCGTCTATTTAATAATCCAGTGCAGGAACAAATTAACACCGTCTGTAGGTACATCAGGTCATAAACTGGAAACTACGATGGACGACACTGGAAGGTCGATCGTGACCATGTCTCAAAACGACCTGGACAAGATAATAGCCACGATAGTGTAAGGAGCATTACAACAACAGTAGGAAATGTGGCAGCAGCAGCTGTAGACTATGTGACATCCACAACACACCATGAGTCACCTTCCGAGGATGGCACATGGGTCAGGGGAGGCCGCAACGACACCTCGACAAGATTCGACGCACCCGATCGAAATATCGCCGGCCTTCTTCAGAGTCCCAATCGGCGCGTCGCTCGGGTAAGAGCAGTTCGGGGAATCTTCGGCCGGGAAAGCCAAAGTCCCGAATATGGAGAAGGGCAAGGGGTGGTTCCCAGCGGATTGGCGAGACCCAATGACACCCCTTTTTCGACGAATATTCTAGAAGATCCGTTGCCTAAGCATTTCCGACCACCACATATAAGCGAATACAACAATTCAGCGGATCCCGAGGACCATTTGTGTTTATTTGAAAATGCATCAATGCTGCACCAATACACCGACGGGGTCAAATGGCGGGTCTTTCTAACGACCCTCGTCGGGCCAGCACAAAGATGGTTTAACCAACTCCCGGCCTCTTTCATCCATTCATTCGAGGAATTCAAGACGACGTTCGTACATCACTTCGCCAGTAGCAAGGGACACCTCAAGACTACGTTGGACTTGTTCTCTTTAAAGCAGAAGTCTAAAGAATCTTTGAGGGACTACCTCCAACGATTCAATCGGGTGACTTTGGATGTCCCGTCGACGACCCCGGAGATCTTAGTAAGTTCATTCTCACAAGGGTTGCTAGAAGGAGATTTCTTCCGATCGCTTGTAAAGAAGCCCCCGCTCGACTTCAATAGCTTGAAAAATCGGGCGCTCAAGTATATCAACGTGGAGAAAGCCCAACTCTCCAGGAGGAAGGAGATGAGTGTCCACGTTTCCGAAACCCATCCCGCACTACAAAAATAGACAGATTTAGCGATAAACATTTGTGACAAAAAAAATTCGTCCCTAAATTACAACAAATTTTCCGACAAAAATTTAAATTGTCACAAAATAACAACGAAATTTGCAATGAAAAAAATTTGTCGGTAAATAGCAACAAATAAAAATTCGTCGCAGAATTTGTTGGAATTTGGCGACGAATAATTTATTCGTCACAGATTTAGCGACAAATAAATTATTCGTCGCTGAGTTGTAGATTCAGCGACGAATCATGGATTCGTCGCAGAATTCACTTAAATTAAAAAAAATTAAAACATTCAGATAATCGTGGAATGACCTATAAAACTCGGAATCACATAAAATTAGTTTTTATTCGCTCGTGTAGTTATCATGATTACGTTCATCACCTCAAATAGTTGTTTTAGCTTCAAAATTTTTAGAAATATTTAAATAATTAGACTATAAAGACTTAACTAATAATTAGGGTTTACATTAAGAACATATATATTTATTTGATTTAGTATATTAGGTCGAATGCGCGTGTTAAAAATCAGTCAATATAAAATGACCTAAGATTAAATAAATTTAGCTTTGTGATTAGGTCCACTATGGGTTAATAATATTTAATTAAATAGATTAAATTAAAATAGCTAAGATTTTAATTATTTAGAATGGGGGCTACAAATATAAAATTAACTAAAATTAAAAAATAATTAGACAAAAAGACTTTTTTAGGTGACGAATGTAATCTTAAAAATTACACGAGCGCATAGAAATCAATTTCATGTGATTCCGAGTTGTTTAGGTAATTCCACGATTTTCCAAAAGTTTTATTTTTTTTAAATTTAATTGAATTCAGTGACGAATCCACGCTTCGTCGCTGAATTCAATTAAATTTAAAAAAAAATAAAACATTCGGAAGATCGTGGAATTACCTAAACAACTCGGAATCACATGAAATAAGTTTCTATGCGCTCGTGTAGTTATCAAGATTACGTTCGTCACCTCAAATAAAATTTTTATCTATTAATTTTTAAATAACTATATGATAATAACTTAATTAATTAGTAAGGTTTACATTAGAATATATATATATTTTTTAAAAATTAATTTATTTAGCATGTTAGGTTGAATGCGTGTTAAAAATCAATAAATATAAAAATACCTAAGATTAAATAAAGTCAGCGTTGTAATTAGGTCAACTGTGGGTTAATAATATTTACTTAATTAGATTTAGGTGAAATATGTAAGATTTTATTTATTTAAAATGCGGGCTACAAATATTAGATTAACTAAAATTATTAAAAATTTGTAGATAAAAAACTATTTGAGGTGACTAACATAATCTTAAAAATTACACGAGCTCATAGAAACTAATTTCATGTGATTCCGAGTTTTCTAGGTAATGCTACGATTTTCCAAATGTTTTAAATTTTTTTAATTTAATTAAATTCTGCGACGAATTACTGATTCGTCGCTGATTCAGCGACGAATCCGTGATTCGTCGCAGATTCAGCGACGAATATAGGATTCGTCGCAGAAAAAAGTTAAAATTTAAAAAAAATAAAACATTCGGAAATTCATGGAGTTACATAGACAACTCGGAATCACATGAAATTAGTTTCTATGCGCTCGTGTAATTTTTAAGATTACGGTCGTCACCTCAAAAAGTTTTTTTATCTAGTAATTTTTTATAATAAACTATTATTAAATAATAGTTTTCTTTATAATATGCACTTAAACTAAAATAATGCAAAATAATTAGATAAAAAATATATCAGGGGATGATTGTAATCTTCATAACTAGACGACCGCATCGAAACTAATTTTATTTTATTCCGAGGTATCTAGGCTAATACACCAATTTCCTAATATATTTAGATTCAATAAAAATTAATTTTATTAGCCAAAATTTGGGGACGAAATTGTAATTCGTCCCCAATTCTGGGACGAAAACGAAAATCGTCCCCAAATTGGGGACGAAAACTAAATTCGTCCCTAATTTAGGGACGAATTTGGCGACGAATAAAATTTCGTCGCCAAATGTAAAATATTACCGATCTGTATCAGTTGCCCTAGATCAAAATCGTGGAAAGCTACGTGCGGCGAGTTCAGAAAGCTACGACGACACCGGCGCTGAGTGCGGGAAATCGGTCGACGGCGCCGGCGAGTTCAGAAATTCCATCGACGAAGGCTCCAAAGTGGTATTCCCTTTCTTTCCCCTTTCCTCGATCTCGCAACCGGATAGGAGAGCTACCCTTTCCTCGATCTCGCTCGACGGCGGCGACGACACCGGCGTTGTGCGAAGAACCAACAGATCCGGCATTTGCAAGTTAATTCAGTTAGTTTAGGAAGGGAGGAAGAAAAACTTGCTGAAGCCGGCATACACCGGCGCTGTTGCTTGGAGCCGGCGGATGTAATTGTAGGGTTTAGGGTTTGGAGAGCTACCCTAATAATTGAACTTGCTGAAGCATGAACATTTAGGAAGGGAGGAAGAGAAATTTTAGGAAGGGAGGAAGAAAAAGACTTCTGTTGGCAGAATTCTTGTGTGTTTTTGTTGGCAAGGTAGGTGTGTTTCTGTTGGTGTCTGTTTGGGGTGTGTTTTTGTTGGAAGGTGAACTTCCCTAATTTAGTTTCTGATGAGACATGATCTTCTTTAGGAAGGGAGGAAGAAAAATTTTAAATTATCAATGTGTCTTTTTTAATCATCACAAGTTATTAAAAATATTATTGGAAAATGACTTATAAATCATATTCATGCATGTTTCTTTTTTTGTGTTCATTGAAATTTTAAATGATGTATGTTATGCATTTTATATATTGTGTTATAGTTTAGTTTCATTTGTGTGTTAAATCATATTTATCACATGTTTCTTAAATTGTGTGTTCTAGTTTAGTTTCATTTGGATGTGAATTATGTAATAGATGTATGTTACTTGCGTTGATGGATTATTTATTTGTATGTTTGAATTTATTCCCAACAGAAAAAATGACGAATGAAAGAAGTTGGATGTATGAAAAGAATTTACCAGGACGACGGGGTTTAACTGATGAGTTTATGACTGGGTTGGAACAATTTTTGAATTTTGCAACTAGCAATATTCAATATATGGATGGGAATAAGATAAGATGTCCCTGTAGAAAGTGTCACAATAGTAAATATTTACACTGTGACAAAGTGTCAGAACATCTTTGTAGATTTGGTTTTACCCCAAATTACTATAATTGGACATGTCATGGCGAACCTTTCATATCTGATGAGACTTTTGGACAAAACATACAAGTGTCAGCGAGTGGGGATTACAGTTATTATGATCAGTTAAATCCATATCAGAGAATGATATTTGATGTCGCGGGTCCGAATTTTATTTCTGCACCACATGGTGCAAGTTCTAGTTGTCCTCCAGCAGTTGAACAAATATTTACTAATTGTGCATCACCATTGGAAGAGGTACAAGTACCAGGCGGTTATGAAAATGTGACTAATGAAGCATTTAATAAATTTCAGGATATTTTGAGTGCGGCAGATGAACCACTGTGGGCTGGTTGTGACAGTCACACTCAATTATCTATCACCGCAAGATTGTTGAATGTGAAAGCAGACCATAATGTTTCGCAAGATTGTTTTAATGATTTTGTACAAGTTATTGAAGAGGCATTGCCGCGTGATCACATATTACCTCCTGATTTTTACAGTATGAAATCACTAGTGAAAGAATTAGGGCTTCCGGTGGAAAGAATTGATGTTTGCAGAGATGGTTGTATGCTATATTGGGGAGATGATGAAGAGGCAGAGGTTTGTAAATTCTGTAATCAAGCTAGGTACAAGAGCACCAAAAGAAGTCAACAACGTAAATCATACAGTCAGTTATTTTATTTGCCTTTAACTCCTAGATTACAAAGACTTTATGCATCAAAAACCACTG
>JBBUKS010121263.1:0-26002 GCA_038050645.1 Hedychium gardnerianum
TTAAAATCTGGAGATTAAATTTTAATTAATAATTCGGTTCCGGTCCTCTCTTATATACTAGTCACTATTCGAACTAATTAAATTAGCCTTCGTGATTTACTTTCTTCGTGTTTGTCCTGAAACAAATTGACGAAGACACTGGGGTACTGGTATGCTAGGACGAGTATTTCATCTATTACCATCGTGATATAGTGCCCTTGGATTTAAATAATAAAAATCAAAGCGGAAGTGTACAGTAAAGGATTTTATGAATGTATCACGTTGTTTGTTGATGTGTTCAGTAAATGATTGATAATAATATTTTTATATAAATCAATTGTATCAATTCGCGGGAATTAGTATTTTTTTTTTAATTTAGATATCCATCGTATAGAAAATTGATATATATATATATATATAATAAATTAAATTAATTTCATACTAATTAATTCTGAAGTGATCGATTCATCCCACGAAATTTATTCATCGATTATCAAAATATATTAAATATATTAAAAAATATTAATAAAAATTCATCCAAATAATTAATATTTTTAAACTATTTTTTATTAAATTTTTTTATAATATATTATAATTAAAAATTAAATTTTAAAATTTTTAATTATCTATTAAAAAAATATAAACATTGCATCATCGTTCCTGAAACAGAAGATTGATACAGCTTATTGGTTTGATAAGAAATGTACGAAGAACATAGAAAATTTGGAATTTTTTCAAATGACGTACTTATGTTTTTGAATTTTCGTATGCGGTACTTTGATTTTATCAAAAGAGATATCTAATTTTTAGAATATTTTTTTCATCTATTCTAGTCCTACATTAAAGTAAAATTTAATTTTTCTTATTTATAGAACCAAAGATTATCAAACCGATTAAGAAAAAAAAATATTTCATCAAGTTTTATACAAAAGTTATTAATCATCCTTAAAAACTTATTTTTTAAAAAAAAATTACATCCTTTTAAATTTATTCATATTTTTATTTTTAATTTTATAGCTTTAATAAAAAAATATTTTTTTAAAAAAAATACTTTTTATTTTTATTATTTAATATCTACGAACATTTTATGTGCGCCTCTTATGGTGCACAACTGTACGTACGGTAAGTGAGAAGTTTTTTTAATTTATTATTTATTTATTTTTTTAAGTTCAGAATTTAATTGTTTAAAATTTTATTTTTAAGAGTTAGAAGTTGAATTATAATATCAAATTAAAAAATAATTTAAAATAAAAAAAATTTAGATGCTCATAAAATATACGACATAAAATGAATAAATATATCAAAATTCATATAATTATAAAAAAATAAAGAAAAATGAAATTATAAAATAAAATAAAATTTTAATTATTGTACGAAGGGATTTAATAATGAAAATCATTGACAACTTTAATTCAATTTAGTTCGGTTTAAATAAGATTTTTTTTTATTTTTAATTTAGGATTGAAATAGACGAAAAGATATTTTAAAAATTCCATAAAAATCAAATACGATGCGCACTTTGATAAATCTAAAAAATTTGTATCCTTTTGAGAAAATACGCCACTTGATTTTAATGGATTATTATAATTGATACTATATAAGTGATAATTTTAATAAATTTTAAGATTGATTTTTAATGAATATTAACTTCTTTCCTATAAAAAAATCATTATGTTAGAATAAGTATTTTTCATAATTTTTTTCTTTCTAAAAAATATAAGATCATCTTTCCTATATAAGTGCCAGCACCCAACGATACTGGGACAACCCTTAGCTCCTTCAATTCACTGCACCTCCCTATTCAAATTCAAATTCAAATTCAAAATCAATTAATTCTATCCATAATTAAAATGCTCTCGTGAGAGTGCTGTTTGATCACTTGGAGTAGGGGAAGTTTATTTATGTTTATTTAATATATAAAAATAATTTATTAAACTAAATGAATAAGTCTGAATATACATGTGTTAATATTTGTGAATAATTTTTGTAAATAATTTTTTTATCAATATGTAAATAAACATATATTTTTTTAAAATAAATAAATAGATTTTTATTATCAAATTTAATAACTAATTAAACAAGTTTAAAATATAAAATTTAAATAATCAAATAAATTTGAATTAAGAAACGAATCAAGTTCAAATCAAATTTGAATTAAATTTAAACTCATAAAAAAAAATTTAAGTCAAGTTTTAATGATTTGATTCATTTTAAATTCTGTTTGACTTGATTCAATTATCTTATTAAATAAATTTAAACATTATAAAATTTAACTCAGGGACACGAAACAAAGACTCATAGTTTATGTACAACTTCTTATGACTCTTTTTTTATCTTGCCAAGTTCAAGCAAATTGCGAGAGTTTGCGATCGTCGACTTGGGGCTCGCCTACGATCAAACTCTTCCTGAAACTCTAATTTTTCGATGATTATAAAATATCAAATACAAATCCTCGTGATTCTAAATACTATTCATTCACATTCATATTAAAAATAAATAAATTTACCTGGCCAAGGATACCAACCTTAAAGAAGGAGGTGCATCGGCTCCGGCGGCAATTGAGAGATTCACTCGTTGTGAAGATGCTTGGAAATAGGATAAAATATTTGTACCTTAAAACTGAAAGGAGATTTGGAACTTGATCCTGTCTGACGATAGGTTGACTTAGAAGTTAACTGAAAAAAGATTTTGAGGAGAAAATGCTTGTAGGACGATAGAATAGGAGGGACGAAGTATTAGTAAGCATGCCAAGGATTTTAATATAGTCACATCGACGTTTAAATTAGTGAAGTGGATGAAAATATAGAAGATGAATAGTAATAAAGTGTTTTTGTTTCACCAAGAGGAGAATGTAGATGTGTCCGTACGTGGGGGTGAGATTTTTTATAATATTTTTATAATTTTCATATTTAATTCAGGAGTCATATTAAGATATGAGAAATATTTATTTATTGTATTCTTAGTATTGAGCAGTCTTATCATTTATTTCTTATATTTGCATAATGGTACGATCACGTATGCTTCTGATAATATATACGTGACATTTATTGTAATTTTTTTGATTTTAATGAGAAAATATCAAATATGATGGGGCATGATCCTATAATCGAAGGGAGCAAAGTTGTGGAGTCAAGGATATCCGATTGAATGAATATAAAGAAATAGAGTCATGAGATCAAAAATATTTTACCGGATGAATATAAGAGAGCAGAGTCTTGGGGTCGGGAATATCCAATCCCAACCGAAAAAATGTAAGGAAACAGAACTCTGGGATCGAAGATATCCGACCCGATGGATGGAAGAGAGCAGCACTCAAGATCGAAGTTATCCGATCGACTGATACCTTCTAATTTACTCAAAGGGTATTTTGCGAATTCATTGAGATTGATCCATTCTGATCGATTTTATCATCATTTACTATCAACTATTTATTTTGATTGGCTTCTCTAATATTTAATATTGATCCTCTAATTTTATATAAAAATCACTAATATCCACCGTATCAGAACTCATCCGCATCGAACATTACTACTACTTCGTAGTGAAATTGCCTAGCATCAATGATGCTTTTAAGGTTTAGGATTCATCGACGTAAAAAAAAACGGAAGGGTAAAACTTTAAATTCCTTTGTTTTTTTCAAGTAAAACATGATGGGCAAAAGTTAAAATTAATTAAAAGCATAATGGAAAGGATAAATTAATTTTAACATTCGATTCAGATGTATGCATTTATAATTATTTAATTAGATAACTGACAAATAGGAGATTTAAAAAATAAGGAATTTAGTTTCATAAAAAATGAATTTTAAGGAATTCTTTAGTGTTTGTATGGTAAGATTTAAAAAATATTTATAGTCCATATCTACTACAAATAAGTTAATTTTTCAAGATTTTATATTTGATATAAAACAATTTCCATAATAGATAATATGTTATTTTTTGATATCCCAATCTTATCTCTCAAATGACCTATTTTCTTACCTCTCAAATTGGAATGTAAAAAAATTACCCATCCTTTCTCTTCTTTTCCTTTAATGAACCTCCCTCGTCCCATTCAAACATAGAGTTAGTGAATGGGCTCTTCCTTAGCCTTCCTCTGCCATCTCAATCTTTCCTAACATCGAGCAGCAATTGTGAAGTTTTTCTCTGAAACCTACTCGATTAGTGTTCATATCTAAATTGGAGAGAACAAATAGTTGCAGTGAAAAAAAACAAATTGTAGGAAAAGGAGACAAACCAGAAATTATGATTAAAATAAGCCAACGTCACAGGAGAAGTTCAAACTTGATTTACAATACCATCACACTTCACAACGTAAATACGCGATTCATTATATATATAAAAACCAGCTAAAGAGACCCCTTTCTGAAGTTTTCTTCGTTCATTTTCCCCTCACTCTCTATCAGGCTTTGTTTCACTTGTATTCCAGGTTCATGTTGTTCTCAGGAGCCAGGCCGACGCAAGCCCTGAGTATGTTCTCCAGCATGGCCCTCTGCTTCGACAGAGCATTCACCACCGGTGTGCCGGGAGGAACCTGTTTTAGCCATGACATGAAGTTAAAGAATGATGCAGCTTCCTAATGTTGAAGATACTTCGACACTGGACAAAATAAAGCCATACAGTCATGCAACCTCATCTTGACTATGAAACCTAACACGAACAATACAAAATGGATACATTTAACTTTGGAGCTGGTTCCAGATCATCAGAAATTGTTTCACCCAGAAATAAGCAAAAATATTTATGTGCATTGTTTATTCTATGACATTGATACTGCGTGAGAATATATGCATTTTCATGGTATTTTTCATTCTACGTCATCTTTTGGACAATCAAAGCAGGAGAACTAATTGTTTGAGTAATTCACACTATAAAAGTGAGTGCAAACAGTTAATTATAAATTTTACTTACAAGTGGAGCTTTGGTAAGGTAACTGAGGATTGCAGAGACTGGATGGAAAGAGTGGAATTTGCCCTGCAAAACATGAAGAAGAAGAAGGAAAAAAAAAAAAATCAACACTCACAGCTTTGCTTAAAAAGCTACCAAATGAGAAATAATGTCAATAACTTACTTCTCCTTCCTCCTTAAGCTGAATTCTAGTACTCAGTTCAGCAAGCAAGACAAGATCCAAAATTATGGGAGCTGCCAACAGGGAATCCTCGCAGGTGTTGTGAAGAACGATAGTGCTCCGTCCGCCCATGAATATCTCAGACGTGTATTCGTCCATGGCCCTCTTGCTGTCACCAACATATGGTACATACTGCAATAGAGCAAAGGATGGGCATTGTAGTGTAGTCCAATAAATAATCAAAAGGATCTGTGCATTTAAACCTACCTTGATGACAATGACATGATCAGGGTGCTCCCCGGGCTCATAGAGGATGCCATTACTTGAGACCATGTCATCAACGACATTGCTCTTTGAGATCTCCTTGGATCGGAAGGTTTGTGGGGCAGATAGGTTCATCCCATCATTGTTTCCCAGATGGTTGTAGCTAACAATAGATGTTGGCTATTTGTAGCATTCAATGTAAGGTACATTAAACTAATTAGGTTTGGAATGAATACAAATTTAGTAAAAATAAAATAAAATCTTGATACCTTGATTCCTGCTCCGACCAAAAAATCAACTAAGACGGATTTCATTTTGGTCTGCCCACTCTTGAAGTCATCCCCTCCTATAAGACTGTTTCTTTGAATGGCCATCTCAATGAGCCCTGCACACATATAAGAGAAGCATAAGGTTTTCTAAATATCAGTCGTGAAAGTTTCAGCACACACTTTGCTCAAGCACCATACCAGGCACGAAGGTATTTTGTGGACTCCCGTTAATGTAAGGAACATTCTCCAGAACACACGCTATACCATACAATGTGGAAGGAGATATCTCGGTTTCATTCTTCTCAAGTGAGGCCATGAGATTCTCCATGGTGTCGTTGAGACCAACAATCACGTTGCTATACCTCTCTGTGTTAGCTGTCCATAACACAACCACTTTATCCACCTGAGTCTGCTCCTTAAATTCCCTGACAAACAACGATGCAATCGTTTGTAACGCCTAAGTTACACCATTAAACCCAAACAAACAGCAATCAAAATAAACTGAACTTTTCCCTCGAATTCTAATTGATCAGAAATGAGATTGGAACACGAAGGTAGGAGATCACCTTATATCCTTGATGATTTGTTGGACTTGCTCCGACTTGGTTCCCTTGATGACATTGTTGGCCCGGGCACCTTGGTTTGCCGCAACAAAGTCGGGTTCGAAGATTCCAGGCAAGGGAACCATGGACTCCATGTAGGGCCTAAGCTGCTTCTGAAGGTCTATGTCCAGGACCTTGGCTCTGGCCATGGCATCTGCCATGTTCATGTTACTAATATCCCATCCACCGAACACTATATCATCTGGATTAACCTAACAAACTCAATGAAAAAGACAGTTTCTATCACACGCAATTCCCACCAGGTCATGGTTCTGAAATTTGATGATAGAAATTCGGCAAAACTAATTTCACAAAAGAACCTGTATTTTTTTTTCTTGGACACGAAAAAAGACATTTTGAAAAGATGAGACCAGAAAAGACGAGTTTTTTTTTTACCATAGGAAGGAGACTCTTGAAAGGGGCATAAATCTCCTCCCCATTGTAGGAGCCAACCCTGATGGTAGATGCCTGTGTCAGCGATCCAAAATAGTCGGCCTGCTGCACCTTGTCCTTGGTTGCCCAAGAGATGCCCCTATCCATCAAAACAAGTCCTCCAAATCAAAAAGAAAAAAAAAGAAATTTTACAATAATTTGGACATAAAGCGAGATTAACATTATAATAATCCACAATAACAACAAAACATTTACAAACTTTTTGGCGAAATCTTACTCTCGGTTGGCGATAACTCCGGCGGTAAGGGTGGAACCGTTGTTCCCACCCCATCCCACGAGCATCACACTACAATCCACAACAGAACGAAATCATCTTTCACCGTTAGGCGAATCAAAACGGAACTCAAGCAAGCGGAAGGGAAGAAGGGATACCCGAGCTTGGGGACGCGGGTTTGGGTCTTGAAGTCGTATCGGACTCTCTTGGGGCGTACGATCCATTGGTAGGCACCGTCCCGGCTCTCGTGCACCAGATCCGTCGTCTCGTAGTGGTACACCGCCTCGATCTCCTCCTCCCCATACCTCACGTTGGGGCTCTCCACTCTAAACTTCTCCACAAACATCTTCCCAATCCGATCAGCGAAGCCGCCGCTTCCTCCTCCTCGTCGTTCTCCTACCTCCTTTTTGGGGCTTCTCCGCTTCGTGGGTCTCGCAATGCTCCCTCGCAGCCACTATTTATAGAGAGACGATACTCGCAACGTGGACGAGTTTCACTGGTCGGGGAGACTCACGGCGAAAGGAGGCCGCTCGCATAGAACCGCTCGGTACGGAGCACATCCCGGCGGGGCGCGTAGGTTATAGTATGCGGGAGATCTGAGTCCCGCGCGCTACATCGCGGGGCTGCACAAACCGCCACGTGGGTGACGAAGCGCCCGAAAAGTCCTGGCTGACGGAGCTGACGCCGTTAAACATTGACGCCGTTATTCTGACAGAAGTAGTACCGCCAAGCGGCGTAGCCCACCTCTTCGCCGCCGGTCTCATGCAACACACGTGCCGCAACAGGACCACCTCCTACCTCCATCTGCCGCTTTCATTGCATTAATAAATTGAAACTTATTTTTCCATAATCGTTTTTAGATTTATAAATAATGAGAAAAATATCAAATTGTCACATCTAAAATTACCAAAATAAGATGGAAAATTGTTTTGAGCGTAGAGTTCTTTTTTATGCTTTATAGCCTCATAAAATGGAGGGTACGTGGACACCAACATGCGTGTCCCATGCACAACCCCTAGTGTGCGCCTCAAAGTTCCGTAATTATTCCGAAATTATAATATAAAGATAGAATATCTAAATTATTATCTAAATATTTATAATTTGAGTTTATATAAAAAAAATCTTTTAAATAAAATAAAGAATCAAAGAATATTAGATTATACGGAAATTATATGAGAAAATTCACATGATATGTGAGGTTAGGTATTAACACGCGTGACGTACGATTCTCAATTTTTATAGCGTTCGATTCTAATAGCTTTCAGTTTTTGTAAACCTCGATTTCTATAGCCTCTGGCTCCAGTAGTCCCCGACTTCTATAGCCCCCGACTTCAGCAACACCTTGCTTCTATAGCCCTCGGCTCCAGCAGCCCCTGACTTTTATAAACCTCTGACTCCAGCAGCATCCGGCTCCAGCAGCACCCGACTTCTACAGCCCCCGACTCCAGCAGCCTCCGGCTTCTGTAACCCCCGGCTCTAGCAGTCCCCCGCTCCAGCAGCATTTAGCTTCTATAGCCCCCGACTACAGCAGCCCCCCCGGCTTCTACAGCCCCCGATTTCTACAACCCCTCGATTATAAACACCTCCCAGGTTCTTCAGTCACGAAAGATTTTCAAACAAAAAAGATGATCATCATAAAGACTCTCACATCCTCCGGCAACGGACAAATGTTGCCCTCAAGATAACGTTACAAATGCAAGCGTTATCCTTCAGTTAAACATCGCTATTAGATGACGAATTAAAAGGCTAATTAAATACGAGTAACACTGCGGGGAATATGGGAAACGAACACGAAAAGTCTCAATGATCTCAATAGTATAAAAGGGGGTCACCTTTACAATCGCAGATAAACACACACAAACTCTCGCATCTACAAGTTCTAGCTTTCCTTCATATTTTTCCACCTCAACTGACTTAAGCGTCAGAGAGATAACGCCAGGAATCCTCCTAGTTGTTTCTCTAACCCTCCTTTTGCAGATCTTCCTTTTCTCAAGAATAGTCGTTCAACCCCTTCTCCTCTGCTCCATCCCTGAAGAGTTCTTCTATTGTCGGGAGATACTCGATTCATCTAACCTCTACTCTAGAAAACCGGTGAGTCACACGTCGACGTTCTTTGGCGAGATCAGGCATATTCATAACTTTTTTTTTAATAATATATATGAAAACAAATCCTTGCTATGTCGACAACAAGCTACCTTTCGTGCACAACTAAACTCTTCGAAGATCGCAAGGCAATCGAGATCCCCCAACCATATGATACATACATTAATACATAATACTTATCCATTAAGGTGGCCAATTAAACTAAAAGAAAAAAAAACAAAGATTTGTAGGGGTTAATTAAACACCCAAAATTAATTAATCCCCTTTGGTTGCATGAAGTTAGTTGCCCAAATAAATAGATGGAAGAAATTAAGAAGAGAAACATGTCACATGGTTTGATGTTATGAGTAGGTCAACTGGTCAAGAAAAGCACCACATGCAATGTTTTATTTGATGCAATCTCTTTGAAATTATTTTGTTGTCTTTCACCAAACCAAAATGCAATTAGTCGATCTTACGAATCCACTCGCGGGGGCAAAAATATATATTATATATTCGTGTGCATGAATCGGTTCGAACCAGTTTAGTTTATCTTGAGCTAGTTCTAGTCAAACATTAGGTAGTTCGGTCAACCAGAAAGAAAGCTTGAATGTAAGTTCATATATATAAAGATCAAATAATCCCCTTTTTTTAAAAAAAAAATTATCACACAAGAGACTTGCACGATATACTATAACTCTGCGATATGATCTCTTAAATTTCTATTTGGTTAACCCATAGTGATATAGTTAAACTATATATGAATCTAGTTGTTATCCTTAAACATCAAGGTTTCATTGTGTATCATCAATCCTCATGTTAAATCATACCCCATTAATCATTATTTAGTTCTTAAAAACCAATTCTCGGTTATCCTGAAGTCTATAATTTATAAATATCACTACGAATTCGACTTGTGTGAATGTGATGTCGATGAGATGTAGCTCATATCATATGGAAACTAAGTTCGTGACAATGCTAACAATAAATTAATGATTCATGAAACATCTATATCTCATAAACTTAACTAATATCACACTTGCTCTTTTTCGAAAATGTTCTTGAAAATTTGAAATTATAAAAAAAAAAAAACTCTAAATATCCTCTTAATTCTGAATCATTTTAACCCAAACTCCTCGGCCGATCCATAAAGAAGATCCATCACCTTCGCGTCCGCTAGCCACATGACATGGACAACAAAACACCTTGATTTATCATCATCGAGGCCGACGTGTACCGGAACATCGCCCCTTGGGGCTAAAGGAGGTTCCTTTCCGAGATCAACAGCTCGGATGCTCAGGACCTCCTGAAGAGTTTTTTTCTAAGTGATGTCCATTTAAATAAAAATGAGCTCGATTGAAGGATGCTTGTTGTTTGCAAAGTGTCCAACGTTTTTTGATGGTGATGGGAGCATATGATTGAACCTTGCCTCCAAACTTTTCATAATTTAAATTAGACTAATCATGTTTAGATACTGTCGAATTTGTAATTCGATGTGTAGAGTAAAATAGGACTTTGCAAGAGGCGAGTTAGTTTGAGACAAGATACAACAAGCTTTAAGATTCATCTAAATGGGATTTGATGGCACCAGAAGAACATACAAATCATGAACTCAAAGGACTCAACTTGAATGAGTGTTCTAATTAAGAGAAAAACAAACTATGAAGTTGCAAACAAATCCAAGAATCACATGCTATACAGAAACATCAAATATATCACAAAAGGATGTTAAGACCATCATATGCAACTCACAAGAAGCACTATCAGCCAAACTAAGCAAAAAACGAAATGGGGAAATGTAGAACAAAAACAAAGGTAGACACCCTAAGGAGATCAGATTCCTAAGACAACAGCCACCAAGAAAAGGACCTCAGGAAAAAACAAAATTTTTAAACATTCAGTGAAAATGCTCCAAAATTTCCACAAGCAATCAAAGTTCAGGTTGTGTTTACTCCTTTAGACCTGTTGGATTTCCTTCTGCAGAAGTAAAAATAAAGTAAAGAAAGAATCAGTACACTAAGAATATAGACTAAGATGATAGTTTGTCTTTTGGTTCTGTTTACTCTTCACTAGTGAAGAATCTTGTTCTTGAACAAAATTGTAACTAAATGAGACATAATAACTCCACTATGGTTTCGATTCGTGTAATTAAATTGTCATGTTGTTTTGGAGTGTAGATTGTTTGGACAAAATCCATGCAAAAAAAGTTGTTTGTAACGACAAAATCATTTTACACAAAAAGGGTCTTCAATTTGTCAAGAGGGGTGGTAAAAGGGAAAACAGATGCCATGTAGAAGTTAATGCTTTGCTTTTCGTGTAAAAGTTGGTAAATTACGAGTATATGGTTTTATATAACTAAAGAAATGGTCACCATAATTCTGATTTCCCATTTGGATCTTGATTAATATAATTTTAAGTAAACACACTTTCGCAACAAATTTCAAGAAATTAGAAGGATTAGTTATGAAAGTCCATTATAAAAGGTTTGGTAGACAAGAATTGACCAGTAAACAGAAAATGACTAACCAGATGCCAAATATTACAAAATTACCATGTAAATTTACAAAGTGTTAGTGTGAATTAACTGATAGGATGTTTTGTTATGAGAAATGCTTAGGACACATCTCTTAGAATGCTTATAGTATAATTAAAAATTCTTCATATTTATGTTTTGTCTTTTAACTTAACTTGGACAATCTTATATTGCTGTTCTAGTAATTTTTGGTGTTTTCTCTGTGATTTTTGTCCAGCAAGAGAATTCTAATAAAAATATTTAAAAATCAAAACCAAAATAAGGAGACAAGAACATGTATGTCTAGTGGATCTTGATTTTGTATGGCTAAGAAAATTCATGATTTTTTTGCCCTCAGTAAAAAGAATGTGTAAAGACTAAGTTTAGATAGATCAATAGACGAGTAGATAACACAAACTCACCATCATCAATGAGGCCTTTTTTATACCGTTCCATGCATTGGAGAATGTACTTGAAGGTCTCCACCTCGCAAGGGATTGTCAGCTTACCCTGGTGGTCAAATCCAAATTCCTCTTCAGCTTTCTCAAGCAGTAGCTTGAATACTGGAAGGCTCAGGTAACTCGTTGGTATGACAAACCTTCGGTTTTCTTGTCCAATGTAGACAGGGCAATAACCCTTAGGAACATCAGGTGGGGGTTCTGGGCTTTGGCAACCCTCCTCATCTGAGTCATATTGTATCATTGCATTCTTTAGGCGCTTGTCGATTGCAGGAGGGATACCAGATCTTTCGGGTTGATCCTCTTTCTCACTGACAGTAGTTGGTTGCTTCTCTTTGTTACTGATGGTTACTAATTGCCATTTCTGTAGCATCTCCTTCAGCCTGACTATTTGCCTGATCCCCATCAACTTCATTCCTTCATCGCCCATGCTTGGATGAGTGAAAGAGTGCTGAGCAGACAGAGAATTGAATGGCGATGAATGAGAATCGGGCTCGCAGAGTGTCAGCAATGGCAACCATTCAGACTTCGAAAGCAACCTAGTTGCTACAGGCAAAGAAAAAAGAGAAATGAGGTAAGCTAACAATTCGAAAAGTGTTGGTAATAAAAAAATGGTTAGAGAAGGAATTAAGTGCACATCAATGACAATGAAGAATTCAGCCAAATGGATGATCATGCAACTTCACAAACAAGAGGCACAACATGTATATAACTAAATACCAACTGGAAAAAATCTTTAGCATCTTCAAAGAGGAGCACTTACTATTTCATTTTGTTTTCCGCTGACTGTTTGATTTAGATCGACAATAGATCATACACGCTCTACAGAGATTACAATGGAGCATAAAGTTAACATTTTGAATTGCTTAGTTGTCAGACTCTTCACATACCACATGTAGCCTATTCATGGCTTAGTAGTGAGAAATCAAATTCGAAAGTTAATAAGCACCTTGTTAATTCATACTAAAAAGATCTAACATTATTTCATTATGTAGATGAACAACTTAGGGGACCGACCAAATATCAAAAGTTAAATACCAATACGGAGGTGAACAAATAAAACTACACCCATAGTTGAGTACTGTTCAGACCTCCATCATTTTCTAGAATGGCACAAGCACAAGATCTTGTTAAAGAATTATTTACAAGCCAACGCAGTCATTAAAGGAGTGGCATAGATTTTAACTCTAAATATACAAGAAGTAGATTATTTCTCTCTTCAAATCGATCAAAATTCTACTTTCTTTCCCATATTAGCTAAAGAAATCATACATTGCGAACAAATGAAATGAGAATGTTTCCCAAGAATCACTCGGTACATGCTTTCTTCGATCCAAACCATGTAAAATTTATAAACATCCGAGGATTAAAGCCCTAAATAGAACAAGTACTGCTTTCTTTGATCCAAAGAATAAACACACACACACACACACACACACACATATATATATATATATACACACAAAACTCGTTCATTTCAGGAATCATATTCCAAATGGAACTAACTACAAAGCTCTCTTTGATCCGAGCCATCAAAATCATTTATTTCCTCCATGAAAGCAAAGACACAATCGAACACGAATCAGCCAAAGAAAAAGAACCTGATCGACGGCACTTGCATCAGACATTGGATTCTTCGAGAAAAAAAAAACCAAGACCAGAAAAACTTCGATCATCGAATGAAAAAAGAGTATAACATTGACCGAGCAAGGATGATCGATCTCACCTTTCTCGCCCACAAGAAGCCGAGAGGAGATGCGGCGATTGCGGAGAGTAAAGAAAGGGGTTCACGGAGATAATTATTAAGGAAGAGACAGCGAAGGAGAAGGGCTCGCTCCAAGGATGGACCTTTAGATGACTCTTTTGCCCCTGTGATTATTCAAAATAACAACTTTCTTCACCACATCACCGAACGTTGCGCCCACCGTTTGTGCCGCACTCATTCCCGCCAGGGGCAATTTGAGAATACAAAAAGAGGCAGGGGTAGGAGGGATTTGGGTTTATCCTGGCCGTTGTAATGACGAATCGGACGGTCCCAAACGGATTGAATATTTTTTTTTATTTTAAATTGATTAGTTCTAAATAGTGGTAAAAAACGTAACGCTCACTCCAACGTCCTAATCAGCCCGTCTCTGAATTAATACGGAGAAGGTAAATTACATGAACTAATCTAACTAGCTCGAACAGTGATCAATATATAAGAGAGAATAGAAACTTGATTACTAGTTAAGATTTGATTCTTAAATTTTATAATAATAATATTAGTTTATCACGTGGAGATAATCAATTCTAAATGAAACTAGGTGAAAAGTGAATTTAAACAAGTCAAATGAAATGGATCATTTCCCCTGTTTTTGGTTTCCTTTCATTTCATTTTGTCCTATTAACAAATCACGTAATTGAAGTGAGAATATTGCCTCGAAGCGATTGTATAATGATTAAATTTTTTAATAAATAATTAAAAATTCTAAGATTTAAATTTTAGTTATGATATAATTATTGGAAAAAAAAATTTATTAAAAAATGAATTTAAAAATATTGATTATCTGAATAAGTCTTCATTAGCATTTTTTGATTTACTTAGATAATCGATGAAATTTTTTCGTAAGATTAAATTGGTCGCTCCAGATTTAATGTTATTTAGTTAATTATTTTTTTAATTGAAGAGAGAATATTAGTGGTACAAGTAATTTTTTTTGTGAAATCTAATTGATTATCTCAGAATTAGTCAATATAAATTGAATATTTAGTGTTAATTAGAAAAAAGAATATTACTATGACGCGTATTTTTCTTTTATGAAATGATAAATTTAAGACATTGACTACTAAGCGATAATATGTTTATACTTTTAAATTTATTTTAATAATTGATGAAAAAGTTTCGACTAAATTAATTACTTCCAGAATTAATTATTTGGATTATTTAAAAAAAATATAAAATATTGTAAATTTTAAGATGAATTATATTCAATAAAAATGTAATTGTGTAAATGATTATAATATTATAATATTTAAATCATGTTAATTATTATTTAATATGATAGAAAATATTGAGAATTCTAAGATGAATTATATTGAAGAAAAATATAATTGTGTAAATATTTATAATATTGTAATATTTAAATCATGTTAATTATTTATCGTTCACCTAAATTAATCTGCGTAAATGATATCTAATGCTAATTAAAAAAAAATATTACCCCTAACCTATTATGTAACAATATTTTAATGATTCCTAAACATCCATCGATCGATTCTAACTACGAAATATATTTTCCTTTAGTAAAATATCTAAGACATTGATTGCTGGATGATGAAATATTTATACTTCCAAACTAATGAAAACTTTTTAGTAAAACTAAATTGATCATTTTTAAAATTATTAATTGATTCAAAAAACTAAAAATTTAAATTATAAAAAAAAATATTGAGAATTCTAAGATAAATTATATTGAAGAAAAATGTAATTATGTAAATGTTTATAATATTACAATATTTAAATCATGTTAATCATTATAGTGCTGTGAATATCATAGCCTTAAAATCATAAAACAAAAAAGATAGAAAAAATTATTGTTCATCTCTTTTTTTTCTTTTTTTTTTGACTGATGTAAAAATATATATCTATCAAAAAAAAATAATACAAAATAATTAATATTAATCCATTCATTAAAATAAAATGAAAAATGAAATGATACATTTTTTCCTTTCCCTTATCAATGAGACATTGAGATCACTATTGTTTTTTTTTTCATTCACAAACGTTCCATTGGAAGATCAATGCCCCTCAAATGCTGAATGAATAGAGGAAAAACCTGTAACAGAAAATATATAATAAGATCTCACTTCAATTTCTGAGATTTAACTATTGAATAAAAAATAACAAATAAATAAATAAATAATACTTAGTTGTTATTATTGTTGTTGTAACTATTGGATTCATAATTATTGTAGAATATGTTCATATCATCTTAATATATCAGTTTTTTACGTATCTATTTGATAACACCAATTCCTTGTATTCAGCTCATTGATTTTGCCTGCTACAAAAACTTTTTTTCTTTACTGCTTGACATTCTAACTGAGAACATGCAAAATGAAGAACATAAGCATAAATATTAGCAACCATCTAAATGGTAATTGCCTGAAACTGAAGAAGTAAAATGCAGTATCGACACGCACACGCGTAAATTATAATGAACTCACAATTGCTTTGACAAATCATCATGCAATAATGGCTAATATAGTAGATACATGGAAAACATTGGATCGTTTCATAATGCAAAGAAATAAGGCATTTTCCTCCTCTTTTTTTTTCTACCTAAGCTGCCTGCGACCAGAGTAAGTGTTCAGAAATTTATTAAGCATACGACTTGACCAGTGAACTTGAGCGAATTGACTAGTTTTGTGATAAAAAAGACTTTCAATTAGATTACCTGCTGTTCTTTGGCACCTTGAAATGCTACATTTTGTTGCGATGAATCTTTTGTCCCACAAGGATATCAGTTGCAAATTAGTGTGGGTATCAGTCATACCACTGAAGATTGAGGTTTCACTGTATTTCTTTATATAAGAAAAGTTTTGCTAGATTCAAGATCATGCCTCAGCATTGCTGCATTAACAAACCAAAGATTACAAATAATTTTTTTTTAAAAAAAAATCCAGATGCAAAGCAAATCATATTGATAATAGTGACGAATTTCAAATGGCAAAGTAAAACAAATGAGATCTCAATCTATTCATTGACATAAGGGATTTTCTAGATTCAACATCAAACATCAGTGATGCTGCATCACGAAAGATTACACAGGAATAATTTTTTTAAAAAAACAGATACAAAAGAAACCATATTGATAGCAGCAATGAATCTTCAATGGCAGAGTATAATACATCATTAACTTGAACTATTCATATTATTTGACAGGCACAATGGTTCACAATATCTTTAGTGTATGCCACAGGTTATCTTCACCCACAATGAAAGACCATGTCCAGTAACATATTGATGTACATCAACAAACAATATGTTTTTTTGGGTCATCAACAAACCATATCTTGGTGAACAAGAACAATAGGATCTTCTTTTATGTGATTTTAAATCCATTTTCATAGTGTGAATTTACTAGTACAGCTTAAAGAAATTATATACTTACCACACTGGAGGACCAGGGCATGACAAGCAAGCACCAGCATCCGGTTCGAGCTCATTCCTTCCTGGACTCTCATCTATAAAGGCTGAAAAGAGTCATTAGATGCACTGGTGAAATATTAGCACTCAAGAAATTACCAACATATTTGATGCCTAACTGCTCAAATGCTCTCTAATGCATTTATATTGAGAGGAAGATATGTAGTCATCCAATATTTCTGAAATGCTCACTGCATGTAGGCGTGTAGGCATTCAATGTTCACTAATTTAATGCTGCTGGCGATTTATGTTGACGCCTGAGATATTTCTTCTGAAACCTGTTTAATTTTCTTGCCCTAGGAATTCCTTTTGCCTTCATTTTTTCCATCTTTTCCTTCCTACCTTGTAAATCAGTATCCATGATCTTCTCCCTGCTCTCCTCTGACAATAAGGCCAATCTGGCAAACTTCTTTGGCCTTATTTGGCCTAACCGTTCATGTATACGTTTAAAGGTTGGAAGGAGACCAGCTCTCATGAAATATCCTTCCGTGAGCTTCATTGAATTTGTCTCTGGAAGAGAAGTTCCATCTTTCAACTCAAGGTCCAAACAGAAGCAAGAATCTTTCAGCCACATCCTAAGAGAGTGGGCTTTTGCCACCATGATGCCGGTACGAGTCCTACTTGGCAAAAATGGTGAACCCATCTCCCAAAGATATGCTTTTACAGTTTTTTCCAATGAAACCAGGTTGTATTCTGCAGTTCCAGTGATCAAGACAACTGACTTGGGTGACTCAGGTGAACCCTGCAATGAAGCATCCTGCAGGTAAAATTCTAATAAGATGCCATGACCAACCATTATGAGTTCAAAGGGAAAAAAAATGAAAGAACTATAGCAAAAGAATGAGAACAAATTTGCAAGAGGAGGAAGCAAAATGATCAATAAATCAAAGCTTCCCATCTCATCAAAACATGAAAAAGAAAATTTAGCCTAAAAAATGAATCGTGCATGAAGTATTAATATCCACTCGACAAATCTGCATCAAGAACATTCAAATTTAAGTTTATTCATACAAAAAAAAACTTTTCTTCATAAAATGCCTCCCTGAATGTAACTGAACACAATTTTTTTCTCTCTCGATGGCACTTTCTTAATTTAATAAAGGAAACCACCAAAAGAAGCATCGATGGTCCATCTCAGCGGTAGATTTAAGTCAGTCAGATGATAACTGTTATATCTTGGCTTTATAGTGTGTAGTTATCTTTCAGGTAAAAAACTTTTAAAAAATCAGCTTGACGGTGTGCCAATCCCTTTCAAATATAGTATGATATTTAATTATATTCTACAGTATAGAAGTAGCCCATAGATGTGAAGCATCAGAATGCTTACCTGCATATGGTCAAGCCACAGTGTAAGTCCAACAAGAGCAGCACCAGGTGACAATTTACGGAAATCAGCACCCCAATCTTTTTCTGCAACTCTATAACATTACCCAAGATCAATATATTAATAAATTTAGTGTGAGAAACCAATACCAGTAGGTAATAAAGTAGGATAAACTACTATGCAGTATTCTAATATCAACTCACCATTATAAATTGAAAGTATAAATTTAACATTTGGAATAAAATAACAACAACAACCAAGCCTTTATCTCACTAAGTGGGGTCGACTATATAGATTCTCCTACGATATTGGGTTGGATCCCTTACTATATCATTATCTATATTTAAATGAATTTTATCTTATTTTATCGTTGCTAATCAAGTCTTCTTTGGTCTCTCTCTTCCTCTATTAATGTGTATTAATCATAGTCTCACATCGCCTAATTAGGACATTTATTAGACGCCTAAGTATATACCCATACCATCTTAAACGTGTCTCTTAGAGTTTTCCTTCAATATATGTAACTCTGACTTTCTCTCTAATGGCGAATAATTCCGTCATGGCCGGTCTCAAGTCCGGATAAAGGAGGGTTGCGTTAGATTGTTAGTTGACATCAAACAAAAACAAATGTTATGTATGAACCCATCAAACATTTGGAATACAAGATTAGAAGAAAAAAAATCAAGCCGCTCTAGGTTTTCGTTGATGACAATGAAAAAGACTTCTGGTTTACAGTTTTCAGTCTATACAATTTGAAAAGAGCCCCCTGAGCTACGGTGAATGGCAGGGCGCCCATGTAGTCTCCAAAGTACCCATGGTTCGATTCTCAGCTACGACGCACTACAGGACATTTACCCCCGGTGGGATGACAAACCTGGAATATTGGGTTGCTGGGCCGCCTTGCGGATTTATCCTGATGGCCTGTGGGAAACTTCCGTGGGGCCGGGTCAATCATCCCCAGGATTAGTCGGCTCAAAGGACGGGATACCTGGTGCTAGCTTAAAAAAAAATCTTGGAAGGAGTCTAGACTCTAGAGAATAAAATTCTAGCTAAAAACATGCACTTCAGAGTTTGATGTCTATTTCATCGTTATTTCTTATTTAAGGCTAGGCATCACAATGAAATGGTACCAAAAACTCATCAAGCTTCAACCTGCTTGATTGAACGTTCAACATCTCATATCTGACTTTACAAAGCTATCTTTCAACTCCTCCCTTGACATTTTCAGCAATTACTGAATACTTTTCTGCTAATTTTCCTATGTTTTCGACAAGTACGACCTTACAGTGTTAGACAATGAATAGCAAAAGCCTCTCATAGAATAAAGTTTGAAGAGAACAATATAGTTCAAAATCAAAATGGCAAGCCCAATGTTGGAAGCTACCAAACCATCCTAGCTTACCATATAGAAATACAAGAATATTAGGATACTGAGAGGACAGCAAAAAAAAAAGAAGCAAACTAGTTGGAATAATTTTTTTGAAAAAGAAAAATCGGTTAGCAAGTACCGGAAGATATCATGTCTATATATATTTTTCCTGATTGCTAGTTGGAATATCAATGAGGCAGTTGCACGGCATTCAAATGCCCAAAGAAGGTCTTCCATTGCATTGACAAAGTTAAAGGAAGCATCTTCCCCAAGAGATTTTGACTCTTCTAGTAAATTCTCTAGGTCCATGATTGCTAACTGATCTTTCCCACTCAAAATCCTGCAGTCAGAAGATCAACAGTTTATTAAAATCCATTTAATCAACAGACGCAACAAATATCCAAGCTAATCTGAATCACATGCCTTAAAGGGAGATCAAAACCATTATTGCCTAGGGCATTAAGAAGAAGAATAGCATCATTTGTTTGCTTGCACAAACTTGCAGCTCTGATAAAACATGTCCATATTTTATGGTCTGGTTCCACACCATCTTTCTTCATCTCAAGAAACTTAGCAATTCCCATGTTATAATCACCTACCTTAAGATATCCATCTATAACAGAACAGTAAGGTAACGTGCTGAGTTCTTGACCAGAATTCTTCAGGCTAGTTAGGACCTTTTCTGCTTCTTGTGGTTGCCCAGCAGATCCATAAGAAACCATAAGCAAGTGCATTGTGGCAATTGTTGGCTTAATGCCATCCTCCTCCATTTGGAAAAGTAAGCTTTCAGCCTTAGAGTGGTTTCCAGAATTCCTATATATTTTCATCATTATGTGATAGAAAGAGCGATCCAATTTGTATCCCTTTGGTCGCATGCTCTCAAAAAGTTCATCTGCTTGTTCCCATAGCTGATTTTTACAACATGCAGCCAACAAACTTTTGTAGGCATCTAATTTTGGCACCAGTCCCTTTTTCTTCATCTCATTCAGCAGACTAAAACCTTCTTCAGGCCTCAGATCCTTACTATACATCATTATGAGGGTATTGTAAGTATCTTCATTCATCTCAAATCCAGCATCTTTGATAAGCTTATATATCTCTAATGTTTTCTTAAAATCCTCAATACTTGTATACATCTTAAGTAGCAAGTTGAAGATGGCGAGATCAGGTTTAAATCCAGCTTCCTCCATCTCTGCTAGAATTGCCTCGACATCTTTGACCCTTTTTCCACGGGACAATAAAGTAAGCATACTAGTATATATTTTCATGGTAGGAAAATATCCAGATGCCTTCATTCCATTATATATCTTCTTAACTTCAAAGATGTTTCCAGCTCTTGTGAATGCATCAAGCATAATCATAATAGTACTTTTGGAGATTTTAAAATTTAAATCTTGCAAATCTTCGACAACAACAAAAAGTTCATCTAATCTACCATCGACAACCAATGATCGCATAAGTCCATTGATAGAATCTACATTTGGTGAAGGACCATTCTTTATCATCATATCAAAGATTGCCCGTGCTTGTTCATAGAGCCCACTCTCAGCATAAGCATTAATGAGAGCATTCCAAACATTCCGATCAATTTTACATTGTAGTCTGAGTTCCCTAGCAAAGCTTTCTGCCTTTTGCCACACTTTCAATTTCCCATATGTCTCAATCAATGTAACATAAACTGAAGTATCAGGAAGCAATATACCTGCCCGTGCCACATGGTCAAACACATTGTGAGCCGTTTCTGGGAATCCTAATTTGCAGTATGTGGAAATCATACTCTTGTAGATATCTTGAGAAGGCTCAAGACCAATGAATTTCATATCCGAGAACAGCTGAGAAACTTCCCAGAATAATTCAGCCTCTTCAAAGGACATTATCATGCACTCATACAGGCTGACAGTGTGACTGCAATGCCCAAAACTGGATGTCCTTGTGTTATTGTACTCCGTCATGGCGTCTTCCAATTCGTGATTTTTACAATGCATAATTATTGAAGATTCTGTTATCAAACAATGTGAGTTTGGTGCATTTTCCTGCAGAAACTCAAGCAGGGCAATTGATTCAGCTTGCCTTTGTGAAGCTGCAAATGCAGACAATATAGATAACAGGCATTGTCTGTCAGGTTCATAACCATACGAAATAGCTTTCTTTAACATCTCTGCTCCTAGGATAAAGCATCCTCCCCTGACTAGAAGTGCAGCTATAACTTGTGGATTCATCATGCTCACCTCTTCCATGTCCTTTACAATTTCATTTATCTTCTCATTATCCATTTCCTTAGAGAAAACCTCTAACATAGACTGGTAGAGGCCCTGATCTGGCCTAAATCCATCTTGCATCATACCCCTATACAGCACCATTGCCTTCCGCAGCTCGTTCGATCTCAGCAATACATCCAACAGTACTGAATAAGCTAAATGATCAGGTTTGATTCCCACCTTAACCATATGGTCAAACGTATGCACTGCCTCAGCCCGCATACCAGCCTTGGCATATGCACATATCAGAGCACTGAAGGTCCTTAATGTTGGCCTCACGCCTGCATTGAGCATCTCTTCCATCACCTGCCCTGCTTCTGTTATCCTATTTGCCTTTCCAAGCGAATCAATCAGCACAGTGTAGGTCACTGCATCAGGATTGCACCCAACATTTTTCATTTCATCGTAGAATCGAACTACTAAATCAAACCTACCCTGTTTCCCATACATGTGGATGATTGTGTTATAAGTTATCTCATCCTTCTTAAAGCCTGAACCCACCATCTCCTCACAAAGTCTCTCGACCTTCTCCTCATCACCATCTTTGGCAAAAGCAAAAAGCAATGAATTGTATGTGACAGCATCGGGCAAGAAGCCCCTTGCGCCTAATTCACGGAATAGCCTTTCCGCTTCCATTGACATCCCACAGCGGCCAAACACAGATATCATGGCATTGTACGTCCAAAGATCAGGCTGACATTGAGACTTCTCCATGTCTTTGAAAATCTTCACGGCATCCTCTAAATTTGACACAAGGGAGCAGGCACTGATAAGGGTGTTATAGGTGATGGCATCCGGCCTCAAACCTGATCTTCGGACCTCCTGGAGCAGCTCCAACGCTGATCCTGGAGTCAAAGCTCGGGCCTTTGCCTTTGCATTGATCATGGTGTTGAAGCTGACAAGGTCAGGCTCGAGTCCCCTATCTCGCATCAAGCCCAACAGCTCCTGAACCTTGGTGAACTTCCCAGTCCGAGCATAAACCCCCATCATTGCATTATACACCTGGACAGAGATACCGGTAGCCTCGTCAGGGAGGCTAAGCTGGAAAACCTCAGCGGCGAGGGAATCCTGATGGGCACGTCCAAGGATAGAGATTATAATGGCAAGGAGACGGGGGCTGGGAGCGTGGCGGCGACGGAGAGTGAGCCACTCGAACACCTCCAGGGCGCGGGTCCAGCTGGAACGTCCGACGGTCCTGACGACGAAGGCGAGATCGGTAGGAGTCATCTGGACGCCACGGCGGTCAAGCACATCGGCGACGTGAGCAGAGGGGGCGAGAGCGAGGATCCGGTCGGAGAGGAACTGGACACGCTGGCGCCAGTCACGGGCGCGCTTGAGAGCGAGCTTAGTCATCTTCTTCGCTCGCGTGCGGCTCTGCTTGCTGTCGAGCGTCTCAAAAGAATCCATCTTGGTGTCCTCGGGTGGATCGGAATCGGGGCTGGGCTCCTCGGGTAGGGAGTGGGGGAGTGAGGAAGAGGGGGAAGCGAATTGAGGAACGTCGGAGAGCTCTTCGAGCTTAATATGAGGCCACCGGACGGAGGGATCCGCACGGGGGTAGTGGAACTCGCGAGGGGGTGGGTGGGGCTCCGTGGGGAGCGGAGTGGCCTGGGAGCAAGCGGAGGCGGCGGCAGAAGGGGTGGTGAGAGAGATGCGGTGAGAGGAAAAGGGGAGACATAGCAGTGGGCCGGCGATCGCCGTCAGCGGCATAAGGAGGGGTTTGGAGAGGTTTTTATGTGGGGGAGATTGGCGGCGGAGGGCGAGACGAAGAAGATGAGTATGGAGATTTGCCCGATAACATGATTACTTTTTTCAAAATGCTCCCCGGAGACGTTTGAAATGTTGTTTTACACCTTAAACTTTAATTTTATTGTTATAATACCTTCTCTGCCCTTGATTGTTTTATTATTTCAGTCCTAGACCACGGCCGAAGCCACGGGCCAAAAGCCCATTCTGCTCGAACACCCAGCCTACAGACTAGCCGTCTCTATCATTTTTTAATCCTAAATAAAAGAAAAGTATTTAAATTTTTAATATATTTTTTAATTAATATTAATTTTAAAAAATATTTTTTTAATAAAATTTATAAAATTATTAATTAAATTTTGATAATAAATCTTTTTTAATTGGTAAAATTATTAAAGTATTATTTTCTAATAAAAATTTAATTAATTTTTCATTTAAATTTTTATGATTTTTTACTTATTAGTAACAAATACACCTACTTTAGATTAAATATATATTTTATTTTTTTCATACATTTTATATATTTAAAATTATATTTTCTAACATTTATGTTTCTATCTAAATAATAAAAAAATATAATCTCTAATATTTTATCGAAATAAAATTATTTATTTTTTTTTTAAAAAAAAACTTAATTTATATCGTATACTTTTAATTTGATGATATTTTAAAATTTGACATTGTTACCTATAAAATATAATAAATAAATATTAATTTTTATTCTAATTAATAGAATAAAAAAAAATATACTACAATCCATCCCGTGAGCAAAAATAGAATAAAATTTGACATTGTTACCTATGATTCATAAAACTCTACATGTAGAATATAAAATCTAAATATTTTTATTAAAAAATCTAAAAAGAAACTAAAGGTTGTTATTTTTAATTTATATAATAAAAATAATAATTTGATGTTTAAAAAAAATTACCGAGAAAGAAGTCTTTTTAAAAGTATCATCCAGGAAGACGAAGAGAGAGAGAGCATAAATCAAGAAGTGAGAAAAAAAAAAACAAAAGAAAAGGGCTAGATATCACCGCATGGTTTCTAGAGATAAAAAAATGAATTAAATTTTAAAAAATAAAATATATAATTAAAAATGTAATAAATAAAATTAAAATAATTTATAATTTAAAAACTTTTTCACCTATAAATGTCACCTCCTCCCATCCGCAATCCGTTAAATAAGTACAGGATCCAGTGAGTAACGATGGGGCCAGGGACGGAGGAGAAGACCAGGCCTGAGCTGAAGGTGGAGATTCAGGTCGCGCTCTTGCTAGCTCCTCTTCATCAACTTGAACTCATGGTTTTCTCTTGCTGATTAGTGGTTCTTCCTTTGCACCGGTCATGACTCGATCGTGCGTAGGAAAGGGGAGATGCTTTCTTCTTCTACAGGCCCAAGGTCAACAAGGAGGAAGCCCGGAGCCCAGATGACGTGCAGAGACTCTACGTCGTTTTGCGGCCGGAGTCCGACGAGCGGTCGGTGGAGGATAAGCAGTCATCGGATTCGGGCAAGGAAGGTAGTACCAGATCTGAAGACGAGAAGAACAAGAAAGGTGGTGGCGACAATGATGGCGACCCAAAGGAAGGCGGCTATGGCAGAGAAGTTTGTTCGGTTTCTATCGAATCAATTTGAGAAAAGAGTAGAAATTGATGTGTTTGGATTTTGTTGATCGATTGTTAGGAAGTGAACATCGAAGAGCAGCCGTTGCTCCGCTTAATTGCGATGGGGAAGAAGGGCTTACCGGGTCCAGAGAAGCGACGCCGGCCTTTCTGGGGTTTTGTGGAGCTTGTTACGACCAAAGTGGAAGACATCAAGGAGGCTCTTAAAGAAGGTACCGGATTTGTCTCTTCTGCATTCCATCGAACACCCTGAGGGCGTTCATTGCTGCCTCCTTGATAACGCAGAGGAGTACGAGACAGCGACTCGCGGCCACCGCCACAAGCCTCCGGCGCGCGCCCTGGCAGAAGGCGTGTACCGGATTCTTCGGCACGAGTCCCGGCGGCAGATGCACACCCACCTGGTCTACAAGCTCGAGTTCCCGCCGGGAGACGCCGAGAATGACTCTCTGGAGGCGTTCAACCTCGAGCGCGAGGCCTCCTACCTCATCCAGATCAAGAACCCGGAACAAGGCGACGGCGGAGGGCGGGCGTCCAAGGGCTTTGGAGGGCTTCCGAGGAAGCGTCGCGCGTCGTACTCGGCGCACCTCCAGGGCCGGA
>JBBUKS010121580.1:0-25985 GCA_038050645.1 Hedychium gardnerianum
ACTCCTTTACTTACCGTTTCAATACCTCTGCTGATCAGACCTGACTTGAGCGTCGAAGCGGGATCCTCAGGGCCCTCGCCTGAAGCTCTCCTTTATTCTTCCTCCGTCTTTCTTTTTGTGATCTGTACAGATCCATGACCGGAGAGAACAGAAGGATCTTGTTCGCTCGTCGCCCCGCAGATTAAACCCTCTGATCGATTATTTGGGACGGGAGACCAGCGAAATCCTCTGATCGACCTCAAGATCTCAGACGACCGTTAAAACTATTCTACTCAACGATTTAATCAACAAATCTCCGATTCACTAATGACTATCTTTTGACGGTCTGACGCTTCAATTCTAACAAGCATAGATCAGTTCGTCACGGAAACAGATCGTTTAGGATCATCTGATGAACTGCGGTAATTTATCAAAAAACGCATTTAATATTTTATATTTCCTAAAAAACATTTCGTTTATATTATTCAAAAAATACATTTTTTTTTATTAAAGTAAAAAATGTAGTATATTAAATTATGATATTTATTTATTTTAAATAATAAAAAAAGATATATTTGAACTCTAAAAAATTAAAAATTTATTTATATACCTAGAGAGTTTTGATTAAACTAATTTCAATTCATATAATTTTTTTTAATATTCTGAAATCTAAATATGTTCTTTTTCACTATTCTTTAAAAAATAAATATTATAATTCAATACACCAAAAAATCAGTATCATAAAAATATTGGTCTTCTAAATTCAATACTACGTTAGTGTTGGTCTTGAAAGACTATGGTGATGTTGATTTTAGAAGATCAACACTTGGTGTTGATTTTTTAGATATTAAATTATGATTTTTTTAAAAAAAGTAATAAAAAAATAATATATTTAGATTCCAGAACACTAAAAAAATTTATAAGAATTAAAATTAATTCTTTAGATTCATCAATAGATAGGTTTTGACTAATAATTCAGTGATAGACTTAGAGAGTTTCGATTAAATTAATTTTAATTTTTATAAATTTCTTTAGTATTCATTCTAAAGTTCAAATTTTTTTTTTACTATTTTTTAAAAATATACAAAAATAATTTAATATATTAAAAAATCAATATTATCATCGTAATGTTGATATTCCAAAATCAAATATTTTTTTTACTATTTTTTAAAAATATACAAATATAATTTAACATATTAAAAAATCAATATTATCATCATAATATTGATATTTCAAAATCAACACCAACATTGTACTAAATTTGAAAGATCAACATCATATTAATGTTGATTTTGGAAGATTTTAATTTAATAAAAAAGAAAAAAAATGTTAAAGAGAAAAAAAAATGTGTCAGGATAAAATAAAAAACAGATGCACTAAACTTTTGAATAATATAAATTCTCGGGATATATATATTTTTTAGCATGAAACATTAAATACGTTTTTTTTGTGGTAAATTGCAGGATAAACTGATCAGTATCTCTCTATTCTCGAAGACCTTAATTATTAGTTCCCACGGGACTAGCTAGTGCATGAGGTGTTGCCACAATGAGATTTAGAAGTCAAATCCTGACTAGTAACCAGGTTCCTGCCCCCCTTATGTATTAGTCACTGTTCGAGCTGGCTAAACTAGCCTCCGTGATTTACCTCCTCCGTGTTGGTTCTGGGACGGACTGGCGGGGGCGCTGGAGGCTAGCGTTTCGCCTTTTTACCACAATCGAAGACCTTAATTATTAGAATTATATAACATATACTAAATGCTATATACTAAATACAAACTTTGAAAAGAAAAAAATAAAAAAGCTCCCAGCAAATTGATATTTGATATCCTCAATTAAACAAACTATAAAGTGAAAACAACGGGAAATAACACAGTGGATGAAGGAGGGCGAAGGATAGCAACACAGATGATTTACTTGATGATGGAATCTCAAGCTCAACTATACATAATTTACGCTGCAATGCGCTATAAGAGTTTTCTTTTAATTTTTTTTTTTTTTACTTTTATTGACAACTCAGAAAGTCGCCCGGTAGAGAACAAGCTTTCCTAGTCGATGTTTCCTTCTCCCCGTGCCTCTCCCATGTCCGCAACTTCTTGAGGCAATCTGGTGTTTGGTGTGTCGAGGAAGGCATTGAAGAAGAGAGAAACCAAAAAAGTCGAGAAATTTGATGAAGAATTCACCGTGAAGAAAGATCCTAACTTTGATAGGAAGAGGGGGAAAAAAACACTCTGAAACAGCACGATAATTAATAGTGATGAGGAGGGGGAGGTGATGTGTAATGGACTCCAACGTCGCCTGGGAAAGGATCTTCATATGGGAAGGGCGCAGGCGATGGGGGCTCGATGCATGGAGGTGGGGGTGGTTCAATGCATGGAGGTGGTGGTGGCTCGACGCAAGGAGGTGGCGGCGGAGGCGGGGGCTCGATGCATGGAGGCGGAGGAGGGGGCGAGGGCGGTGGAGGAGGTGGGGAGTACAATGGGGGTGGTGGAGGTGGGGAGTACAATGGCGGTGGCGGTGGCGGCGAGTTAGTTGGAGGTGGAGGCGGTGAGGAAAGCGGTGGGGGAGGTGGAAAATAGACAGGAGGTGGTGGAGGAGAAAGGTGAGGGCTCGGTAGAGGTGGGGGTGGAGAATACATCGGTGGCGGAGGAGGTGGACAGTAGACAGGAGGCGATGGAGGTCGGGGGCAGTAGACGGGTGGAGATGGGGAACTTGGGCAGTAGACTGGCGGCGGTGGCGGCGATGGAGATCGAACGCAGTATGAGGGTGGTGATGGAGAAGGGGGAGGCGGCGATTGGGGTAGAGAGGAGGGAGGTGGTGGGGGTGGTGGAGGAGGAGGAGATGGCGGTGGTGGCGATGGCGGAGAAGGTGGAGGAGGTGATGGCGGAGGCGGAGACGGTGGAGGAGGTGATGGTGGCGGCGGAGAAGGAGGAGGTGGTGATGGTGGTGGGGGAGAGGGTGGAGGAGGAGATGGCGGCGGTGGAGAAGGTGGAGGCGGAGATGGCGGCGGCGGAGAGGGTGGAGGAGGAGATGGTGGCGGCGGAGAATGAGGAGGAGGAGGTGACGGCGGAGGGGGCGGTGGCACAAAAGGTTTGCAGCCAAAAGAAGGACAATCGACGGGAGGACGAGACAAGAATGATTGGCATTGTCGCGCCGTTCTCTGCTTCGGCCGTTCGGGGAGACAATTCTGCCGATCATCGTAGAGCTTCAACTCGAAGCACTGCGGAGACTCCCCGGTGAAGAAATTGTAAGAGTACGTAAAGTTCTTGAGATGCGGCAGGCTGCAGATCGAAGGCGGAATCGAGCCCGAGAATAGATTATGCGCGACATCGAGTTGCTCGAGGCTATGCATCCTGCCGATGGACTCAGGGAGTGGTCCGACGAGCTTGTTGTAGCTGATATCGAACACAGTGAGACTCTTGAGCAGTCCAATCTCTGACGGGAAGCAGGAGTCGAGGCCATTGTCCATTAGGATGATCTCGTTGAGGGTCCGCGACATGTTACTGAGGCTCGCCGGAAGACACCCATGGAAGCGATTCTTAGCGAGTACAATGACGGAGACGGGGGAGTTGCCGATGTTGTCCGGGATCTTCAACGCAAACCGGTTGTGGTTGATGAAGATGGCGTCAAAGTCGCGGTCGAAGAGTTCCGGTGGCACGGCGCCTTCGAACTCGTTGAATCGGAGGTCGAGGAAGCGGAGGGAGGGGATGCGGAGGACGACGTCAGGAAAACGTCCGGCAAAGCGGTTGTTGCTGACGTCGAGCTCGTGGAGGAGGGTGAGACGGCGTAGAGAACGGGGGAGGGTGCCACAGAATCGGTTGGAGTTGATGTGAATTAGGGCGACGTCGTAGAGGAGGCCGATCTGGGAGGGGAGGTACCCGGCGAGGTCTCCATGATTCAGATCGACGCCTGCGACGACAGTGAGGGTGGGGTCGGAGGGTAGGGAGGCGCAGAAGACACCGGTGTAGTCGCAGACATTGGGGCCGACCCAGTTGCCGGTGAGATTCAAAGGATCGGAGATGATGGCGAGTTTCCAAGCCTGGAGGGCAATGTAGGCGTCTCGGAGGTGAGGATTGAGAAAGGCGGAGGAACTATTTCCTACTTGGTCTTGGAGGATCCGCCGGAGCCGCCGCTCGTGCCCATTGCCGCCGGAGCAGGAGGCGGCGAGGGGGAAGACAAGGAGAACAAGCAGAAGAAGGAGAAAGAGGCCGTGATCTTCCCGACCAAGTGGCCTCCTCATATCATCCTCCTCCTCCTCCGGTGATCTCCTCCTCCGTCGACTTGTTACAGATCGATCGAGCGAACAAGCGAGGAGCGGCCGCCTGCTTCGAGGTTTGTGTTCTCTTTTGTAGCGAAGAGCAGGGTACAGGGACTGAAATACATGAATATTTATAATAAATAGATGCCCATTTGGGAATGTGAAAATTACACTTCGCCTCTACCTATTTCTTAAATATTTTTTCTTTAACCCCTTACACTTAGCTCACGGTTAAGCGAGATTTTGATAAATATTAGGGCTAATGTGAGAGATTGCATTAAACTGTGATTTTGTAAACCGACGGCTGATTCGTCGTAGCGCGATTCATGGTCAAAGCGGCGACGTGGATCGCCGGGGGAGGAACGAGGAGGCTTCAACTTTGAATCGAGGGTCTGATTTTTTTTTTTAAGTATTCAAAATAAATATTTAAATGAATTAATTAATCGAATAATAATTGACTTGTGAAATGCACGTCGTAAAAGAGTGGAGGCGCAATTGTTCAGATCCGACCTTTTCAGCCTTAGAAATCGGGGGTAGGACGATAAAAGTCTAAGTTAAATTTTGAAATGTTTAAATTTATTTAATAAGATGATGAAGTTAAATCGAATCGAGTTTAAAATAAATTAAAATTTTAAAATAATTATTTAAATTTAGTTTGATTTATTTTTTATAAACGTAAGTTTGAAATTTGATTTGAGTTTGGTTTATTTAGATATTATCGAGTTTTTATTTCAAGTTTGGTTTGGGTTTGATTCGTTTAGATGTTATCGAACTCTCAATTCAAACTTATTTGATTGTTTAAAATTTTTAATTATTTGATTGATTATTAAGTTTAATAATTCAAATTTATTTATTTATTTTATTTTATTTATTTAACACGTTGATAAGAGTTTTATTAATGAATGTTATTGTTCATGAACGTTGTTCACAAACGTTGTTTACGAACGTTGTTCACGAATATTAACGAATTAAACACATGTGTTCAAATTTATTTATTTAGTTTAATAAATTATTCAAATTTATCTATTCAATTAATCTGATGTATATTAAATAAATATTAATAAATTCTTACTAAATTAAATATCAATCTTATCGAAGAATATTTGATTTATTTATTATCTTAAGAACAGGAGCCTATCTGTCTGAAACGGGCCCTTAAATATGAGTCCGCACCGTTTTGAGTCTCGACCCGGTAGCGTAACGGGCTGCGCGATCCGATTTCGTGCCGAGCTGTCAAAGTCATAAATGGTGCCAAATCGAGGCCGGCCGGATAAGATCAGACCGTGCCGACAACGACGGTCCGACGCCGCTAAAAATATCTTCTTCTATTTCAAAATTTGAAATCAATCCCGTCACGTCATACCTGTTGACCATATCCTCGTCGCCCAGCTGCAAAATCAAAGCTTCATCTGTTACCAGCTCTTCCGTGACGCAACTCACATTCCACATATACCTTCATTAATTAACGCTGTTTTCCTGTAATTCCAAATTTGCTATGCTTTTGGCGAAGGCACGACCGCACATGTGGAATGGAGCGAGGGTGCGATGGTAATTTCACATAGGTCTCTTGGTTGCTATAAAAGACCTTCCTCGAACTATCTCGAACAGCGGGATCTAGAGGTTCTGCTGTTCTTTTGCCGTTCCGTTACTGCAGAAGCCAAGGCGAGTTCGAAAGCTGATCTCGATCGCGATCTCCGTCCCTGGGTATTGCCGCCCGATTTCGTCGATCGTCGAAGAAGTTCGTCCGGTCTCGCAGCTTTTCTGCCACTTTCCCTTTTGTTTTCTCGCTCGATTGATTCTCTTTTGTTCCAATAGTTCTCTGTTCGAGTCGGATTGGTAAACTATCCGCTGCGGTCGCTTGTCGTATTGCTCCTGTTTAGTGGTTTTGTTAGTCTAGGGTTGCTCAATTTCATGTGTTGCTTTCCCTTTGGTGGCAAGAGATGTTTTGTTCTGTGATGAGCGATTGGTGGTGCGTAGATCAAATGGTCTTAACAATTTGGTGTAGGTTTCGATTGTATTCGAGAATCTAATGATGGCAATTTTTGTTTGGTTGTCTTGTTCATACCAAATCATGTCTCTGTTTGTAGTTGTCATTTTCTGCCTTTATTCCCGTAGTTATTTGATTCTTTACCGAAATGCATGGTTTAATGAAAGGATATAGCTAGAAAATTTTAGTTATTTAGATTAATTATTTTCTGGTTGATAAAACTCTGCTGTCTCGCACTTCATTCCTTTTTTCTCTCTCTTCGAATTTCTTCTTTAAATGCATTTGCTATTATGACCATCCTTTTTCTTCGTCCTCGATTAATACATCTACTATCTGTATTTTCGTCTCATGAATATAATCTTACGATTATCCCTTTAGAGTAGGCAAGAATTTCTGTTTCACGATTACAAGCGACTTAAATGTGGATAGTAGCATCGATATAGGTCTACATATTATTTAACACTGAAATAAGATTGCGTAATTGGTCTCAATCGTGTTGATGTGCAATCGTCAAGTAGGGGAGCTCACCTGTCCCTCGTTTAGGGAATACACAAAATCAAAAATCATGTTCCTGTGCCATGGTTATCCTAAATCATATGTTAATTATGTGGTGGGTATTGCCTATTTGAACCCCATTTGGAGAATATGATTGAAAATTTCCTCACACTCTTGTTTTTTTTTCCATTTATTTTTTTCCTTTGGAGGGACTAACACGTCTTTCATCCACATGGTGATTGATTTTGTTCTTTACCTGATGTGCATCTCTTCTGGCTGGTGAAACGATCCAAGTTCAGTAAGCTTCATGCAGGTTTATCCATTGAAACTGTCGGTGACCAGGATATACATGAGTATTGTTATGATTAGGTAGATGTTTGTGGTCAATTATCTGCAAATAGGTAGTTGGCACAGGTAAGAGAGTAGAGAAGAGCATCCTGAAGTTGTGTGGAAAAAATTATTAACAAGAAACAACAATGGTTGGACAAAGATCAACCTATATATGTTGGGTTTTCAGAAATCAGAGATACACTGTTGATGCAGCTCGATGCACGTCAAGGTAGGCTCACTCAAGCATTCCTACCTTGTCGAAATTGTCAAAAAATCTACATATCTGGACCTTTTGTTTCCTAGACCTTTTTTTCTTCCACTTTCTTTTGATGGCTTCTATCGTGTATTATTCTTACCAGAAACAGAGGGAGGTTATCTTGCTGGTCTACATTTTGTTCGATTTGGTTATTACACTACTTCGAATACAAAGGATTAGTTTGTGTCACCTTTCAAAGCTGGAGTAAGAATAATTCGCTGCAGTATATGCACTAATATTTGGAGTTCTAAATCATGTCCTGATCAATCTGACTCTTGGACTTATGCTGATAGGAGCTGTTCAACATAATTCTATGATAGATGATATGAAACAGTGTACAGCTATGTGGAAGATACCTTCAGTCTTGCACAATTGTCCTGGTTTCATGGGCTAAAGACTACTCGCTATGGGTGAAAATGGTTTGCTAAACATTCTTGTATTTGCAGGTGCATCAACTCTGGTAGCAAATCTGCAATATATGGGGGATTTAACTGACCTTTGTGGATCTTCCATCTTGGAGCCAAAAATGTCAGTATACCGAGATAATGAGAGTGAGAATTTGATTGAATGCACAATCTCATCTGATAAAAGCTGTTATAGAGCTGAAGAAAAACAAGTTGCTTCTGACATTTCTACCAAGGATCGACTTGACAGCAGTCTTATGATGTATGGGTATGTTCTTTTTCTCCAAATGACTTTTGCCTTTTGAAATGTTTAAGTTTCAACAATTTCGTAGGTGTTTAAATATTGTTGATCACTTATGTATTCTTCTACATTTTGAATCATTTGCAGATGCCCACATTATCGACGAAGATGTCGTATTCGTGCACCATGCTGTAATAAGATTTTTGATTGTCGGCATTGCCACAATGAGGCTATGGTCAGTGTTCCCATTTACCTTCAATTTTGAGCATCTTCTTATCTGACCTGATATGTTTCTAACTAAATACAATCTCCATTTAAAATTCTCTCTTTCATTTGCTTTGTAACAATTTAACTTCACAGAAATGGCATATTTTCCTTGTTATCACTTGTATGATCATTTTTAAGTTTGATATTGTTCCTATCTGAACTGTTGATTTTCATATTAGATGCAAACTCTATCAAACTCTTTCTCTTATTTTTCTTTTTACTTTTTAACAGTTTGATTTGCTAGGTAAGAAATGACATTTTGTAGCTTTTCCCCTTCTAATTATGTTTATTTATTTACATCTTATTTGAATATAGTTCTTCCTTATGCAATATAAGCTGAAACTATACTGATTTTCTGATTTGAGTTTGCAGAATTCAATAGATGTTGAAAGAAGATTTAGACACGACCTTCCACGTCAAGAAGTTAAAGAAGTAATTGTTCTTTTTTAAATGAAAAGGTCATCTCTTATAAATGATGAGCTTTCTCACTTGGCTTATGTTTCATTTCAGATTATATGTTCACTGTGTGGCACTGAGCAAGAGGCAAGTATTTACTTCTAGCTCATTATTTTCAAAGTGAGACAAGCACATATAGTTGTTCCATTAGAAAATGGTTGTTTATATGCTCAGCAATGATCGTCAACTGCTGCACAATGCCTAAAGATCTTTAACACCTATCTTGAATCCCTTCCTTTGACAATCACTATGTGCTCTGCATATTTTAGTCACTTCGAAGAGTATTTGCTTGAAATATTCTGAGAACACACTGGCTATCCAATTTTACTATTGTGAAGTTGCATGCTCTAGTTTTTTGCAATTTTGTGATTAAACATGACTTCACTGAGTATGACACTTTTCTCATTTTACTTATTACAGGTTCAACAAGTTTGCATTAGTTGTGGCGTTTGTATGGGTAAATACTTCTGTAAAATTTGCAAGCTGTTCGACGATGATGTAAGTGAATCAATTATCTGGGAAATCATGTTATGTTCTGGTCTAATCAGGAAAGGTTATTCTAACACGTTCATTTTTTCTGTTTCTTCAGATCTCAAAGCAACAATATCACTGTGGTGGTTGTGGAATTTGCAGGTTTTTGTTAAAAACCTTATTGATGTCCTTTAGATTCAAGAACCTTCATCTTGCTTTGACTAACCTATCCCTTGGTTTGTCAGGATTGGTGGACGGGAGAATTTTTTCCATTGTTATAAATGTGGTATGTTACCATCTTCACTATACCGCTTTGGTAGTGTTTATCTGTTGTCTGTCTTTGTTTGTTAATCTGTCAAAATATTCCAGTCTAGGTGTAAATTAATGGCGTTGCTCCTACCATAAGGATTGGCTAATGGATTGACTAAACTTGATGGAAATTGAAAGCTTTTTGTATGTCTGCTAATTTGTATGTCAGCTGTAATAGGAGATACATGCTGTGTTTATATGTGCATTTGAATGTCTATCAGCTGTGTGGGTTTCCTAATTACATTTAGATTCTTCTGTCAATGCTCATAATCATGGTCAGTAGGCTGATTGAGTAAATACTTTTGCTATTGCTCATCTATTTTTCCCTTTGCCTTCGATGTTTTGGCTTTACTATCACTTTTTGCCTTGTTTGCTATTCTTGCTGCTGGCAGAATCACAAACTCTCTTTTGGCTTTATTTCAATATTTTTGTTATCTTGATCTTTCTAAATGGTTTCTAGATAATTCTGAAACTTGGTTCATGTTATGGCTTCTTGTTTTTACCTACTTAGTTCAGCATGTTATCAGAAGCTTTAATATTTGCTGTTTACCTTTGTTTCTTGTCAGTACGCTGCTTTAAGTTGACAGCAGTTATGCTTTTTAGTGTAGTCTAACTTGAGATTCATCATTAATTAGCTGTTATGATGCCATTGTTTACTTCAACTTGCATTGCTAATTTTTTTTCTTTTCACTCATCATTACATCTATCTTGATGCTGTGTTTTTTTTTCTCGACTAGCTTGCTGCTATTCAATTGTGTTAAAAAATAGCCATCCATGTGTGGAAGGAGCAATGCATCATGATTGCCCTGTATGTTTTGAGGTGAGATTTCTTGTCTTCTTTTATCACCTTGTCTATTAAGAAGAAAAAAACTTCAATTTTTGCTGAAAATTTAAGTTGTTTCATCCTCAATAACTGGAATTACTTACAGTATTTGTTCGAGTCTAGAAATGATGTGAGTGTTCTGATGTGTGGTCACACTATCCACGTACAATGTTTGAAGGAAATGCAGCAACATTTACAGTATGTTCAGCTTGCTACGTTTTCTGCCAGCTTTATTTTGACGATTCTTGACTTACTCTGTTTGCCTGATTGAAATCTCCTCGTGAAGGTATGCATGTCCTCTCTGCTCGAAGTCTGTATGTGACATGTCGAAAGTGTGGGAAATTATGGACAGGGAGATAGCAGCCACTCCAATGCCTGCGTTCTACCATGATAAGAAGGTTCGCTTTTTTTTGTCTGTATTGTGTTTACTTGTGACATACATCCATTGGGCAACAGAAATGTCTACATGTGGTTGTTAATTCGCCATAATCTTTGTGATCTGGTAATGTTATTACACTGCAGCAAGACCAAGTATGGGGCAGTGGCAGTGGACAAAGTCCGGTGAATTTTGCTACCCATACACAAACCGGCTTGCTACATTATAACACACCTAAATACTGTGTAATTCAAATCTATTTCATACTCTTGTTGAGCATAACCATTCACCAGAACAATATGCTCCGTTGCCACCTCCGTAATATTCAAATCAATTAAATTTCTGGAATTTGCTACACTACTTCCTTTTGTGGTTGAGTTTCATTCACCTCTATCAGCTCTTTCCTAATTCTGTTTACTTAGACCAAGGAGAGAAGACAAAAGAAAAGAATTGACTAACAATTCTTCTTGTTTACTTGGTGGAAAAGAGGGGGAAAGGAACTCCAGCTAAAGATGCTTTATAAATTATGAACATAGTAGCCTGATCGAATTGTCTTTCTCAGTTTAGTTTTCATTATTCTCCTAGGATGGCCATATAATTTTGATTTTTTTTTCTTTTTTAATGAAGATTTATTGTCTGTTTGACAATAATGACTGATTCTTTTACAACTGCAGGTTCGCATCTTGTGCAACGACTGTGGGGCGGCCTCAGTGGTTCAGTATCATGTAGTAGGACAAAAATGCCCTAAGTGCAAATCTTACAACACTCGTCAAACTTAAAATTTGATCTAAGAAAACATCTGTCGCTGCCTTTATCTCAAGCGCAAAATCCTCAAGTCTTTGGTGATCTTCCTAATAGCTTCGCTCATTGTTCGTGTCAACTTTGTTTCATGCTCTCTCATTGATGTCCCAGTTCCAATTGTATTAGCAGTTCATTTCTTGCAAGACTCGTTTCATTATCTCAGCCAAAGCTTCTTTGTTGAATATATGGAGAATTGTTCTGGGACAGCAGCATGTTTTACTATCGTACCCTAGACACTTAATCTGGAACGGGAGAGTTATTTACTCACATTGACAATGTAACAAAATTTATTTGAAGTGGGGTTTGCTCGAGAATTTCAGGTCCTGCTGCCGATTGTTCATAGCCTTGCAAATGGGATCCTAAAATGATGACAGATTGGAGGATTTGGTTGGGCAAGGAAAGCAGAAAGTTATTCCGCTCAAGCAAATGCTTATTGTGACTTGTTAACTTCTATCAGCCTTTCATCGGGTTGCCTAAGCCCAATTCTTCTAAGGCCAGGCCCGAACCAGCACCCTGATTCCACCTCCACCGAGCTTTATTCAGGTAGAAAGATAAGTGTCAGTGATTTGTTTATATTACGAGGCATTTGGTGGATTTACAAGGTACATGGTTCGAAATTTAGTTGGCTAAGGGCAACTTTTATGGTGGATTTTTGATTGTGGAGATCGGTTGCTGGTGAATTGCTGCGGCCACTTTCAAAATTAATAACAAAAAAAAAAATCGTTAGATGTTCAACCGTCAACGCTATATCATAAATTTAGACCCTCGTCGTGAAGACTCAAAACCCTCCTCGCATGATGTTCCTCAAAGTCTCAGACGCTCGTTGGGAGTGCTACGACTGGGCCTCTTCCATCTCCGTTCCTTCTCCCACGAGACGGTCGCGATCGCTCCCCCGCAAACGGCTCATTTCCGTACAGACGAAGCAGATGCTGAAGCTCGTGGATCACTTAGCCGCCTTTTCTTCCTCTCCAGGCTCTTTGAGCTCGAGGTGCGCTCCGAATTCGGGGACTCCGGGGAGATCATAGAGAGGATCCCTGTCTTGCCACGAAAGGTATTTGAGAAATCACATAACTTTTTCCAATTTCTCTTGATCCGGCCTGTCATTATTATTTATGAAGTAAAAGTTGGAGTATCTCCAAGCCCCTGGTATCATCTTTAGATCTAGTTAGGCAACATATGAATGCTAAAATGGAACGAAAAATGATCGAATTGGTGAACATTGTTACTAAATTACTGAACCACTTGTATTTATATGCAATATTTGGTTAGGTTTCGAAATTCAACTATGACATCTTTCTCAGGAAGGGATAATGATGCAGGATGCTGTTCTTTATTTTCAGCCTTGGCGTCTTCTACATTTGTTGGTTACTCATTCATGGCCTCTAAGAAAAGGGGGAAAAAAAAAGGATAATCAATTCAGATGTTGACTTCTAGTATTTCGTAAGAGGATTTGAAATGTCTACTCTGTATTGTTGCTTATATGACATTAAAATCGACATTGAACTCTAATATATCGATTTTACCTATTCTATTTAGTAGAGTTGTTCTGTATAGATCAGTTTGAAGTTTTGTGTGATGGGGATATCGTCTTTTTGAGAAATTACAAAAACATGCAATTGCTTGATAGCTACAAATAAAATTGCAAATGCAAGCACCAGCCCACACACACAGGCACAAAGTTGGAAACTAAATGTTTCTAGAAAAAAAGTTGACAAATTCAATTAATAAAATCAGTGCTCCTTGCTTCATCGTCCTTTCGTAATGGTTCTTTTGTCAAACAATGTACATTGGCATAAGATCAAGTAGTCAAATACTAATCATTCTACATCAATTTGTTTGAGTAGTCATCAACTTTGAGTCATAGTCACTTTCCAAAGCATGTCTTGATTGCCTAAAAGCTAGATGAATAGTCAGTAAATTAGTCATTACCACTGTCTTTCTTGAAATTCGTAGGATTAGTTACTTTTGCTGGATCCTCTAAATTTCCTTTGCAATAACAAATTGGTTTTTGTGGACAAGTTTTGTCAAGAATAGCCGCTTTACTCGATGAATGACTTAGTTTTTGTAATTTTCTATGCACATGAAGATGCACGACACATCATGGATCTTGAGAGTTCAGTCTTGGTTGAAACCATGATAAATTACTTGAGAAATGCATTCAAGGACATGCTTACACAAGTTTTTATCGGATCTGATACATGGTCAACCTGCATGTGGTTGATGTTCGATAAGCATTGTCATTTTCTTGAAGTGCAAAAGGTTTATTCTACTTGCTAAACTTGCCTTGACGACTTACTCACAGACTAAATAAGCAATTCATATGTTTATAGCTTCAAAAGTGAACGATCCATCAAATCCTTCCAGTTAAGCTTTTCTGTGTGCTAGAGGATTTAGAACATTAGAACATCACCTGATGCAAAAGCTATTGTTAGATTTGTTAGATTCATATTCATAAGCTTTGATAAATTTTAACACTGATTAACACAATGTTCAACTCTTGCACTTAGGGCCAAGATTGCTGTTTTGTGATGCCTAGGAAACATAGTGATGCAATCCACCCCCTCCAGATCAAGGGCCAGGGAGCTGAAGAAATCAAAATGATCTCTCTTTGTTTCTTTCAAGCAAACACATTGTTACAAAGGCCATGTGATGCGGTGGAATTTGGATGCCCATGGCTGAGTACTCCTTAGACACCTGTGGCCGAGCGCTCCTCGTAGCCTTTGTATCCTCATAAGATAGTTATTCTGCCCAAAGTTAAAATACAGTTAGAGGGTGCCGGTCTTGCTTTAGCAGGTGCCGTGCTGGTCTTGCTTTAGCGTGGCTTCTCCGATGCTCCTATGCTTAAGTGAGGTTTGAAAAAAGAAAAGAGTAATGCAGTAGAATGACCGAGAATGTGAATGTGAATGTGAACCTATTCTATTTTATAGCTTCCATGAGTAACACTTCTCGTCATGACACCATAATTTCCCTTCGACAATGGCCGCTGATCATCATTATTATATGTCAGTTTGATAATGACCTTGATCTCTTTTCTTGAAAATGCTTTATTATTAATGAATATTAACGGTCGTCATTATTGATTATTTTTATTGCACTTGGCCTCCTTCCGAAACTTCTCTCCTCTTTCAACTCTATTTCTGATGTTGTGTGCCATTTGGTTCCGAACCCAATTCTCGAACACTGGATTTTGAAATTGAGTGTCATTCGATTGGACTAGCTTCCCAACACCACCAGATTCTAAAACCGAACATTATATGTTTTCGTATCTTTGAAGCAATTAAAGGTTCTCGTCCTCTTAACAATTCCTCGAGAGGGATATTGTTTATTATTTTTTTAATTAATAATATATATTTAATTTTTCGAATCAATTAATTTTAAAAATAATCGATTCAATTTTATAAAAAAAATTTATCGATCATTAAAATAAATTTAAAAATATTTACAACGGACGATTCAATAACTCAACGTCTCAGCTTATTATTTAATATTCTATTATTACATGATAACCCGAAGTGGGATCTTGATTATCATGGTGGTAAAAAGGTAAAACGCTCACCTCCAGTCAGTTCGTTCCAGGACCAACACGAAGGAGATAAATCACGGGGACTAGTCTAGCTCGTCCGAACAGTGACCAATACATGGGAGAGGGCAGAAACCTGACTACTAGTCAGGATTTGACTCTCAAACCTCATCATGACAATACCCTATGTATTAATCATCAGTTCATCCCGTGGGGATGAGATTTTATTTATCATGATAATAAAAAATGAAATGCCCGTCAGCTCGTCTCCGGGATCTTGTTTATCAGATTTGAGAGTGAGTTGGATGTGGGGCCCGATCACCCGGTTTGTAACACCATCGGATCAAGGGTCATGGAACCGAAGAAATCAAAATGATTCTTCTTTCTACTTTCCAGCAAACACATTGTTACAAAGGCCACCTTTTCCTTGTCTTGGGAGCAGTTAAAGGTTCCCATCTTGTTTATCAAACAATCCATATGTCCAAGACAGAGTTAGTACAAGTATTTTGCCTTGTAGACCTTTAGAAGCTGGAGTTTACTGAGAACCTACAATTCTAAATAAGTTTTGTTTAACGAATTTGTTTGGAGGATATTAAAAAAAAATTGTCTCTATCTCAAATTGTTCATTTTTTATATAGTATTTTTCATGAAAACAAGCAGATGCAAAATTTCTTGCTCTCTATATCATGATTTCTTGTTGTTTCATAGGAAGAACACGCAGAAGAGCGAAGAATCAGGCGAAGTCTGGATGGACCTCCTCCTCCACTGCTTCCTCGTGATCACACCACTTCGCTCCCTTCATAGCTTCCCCTTCTTCTTCCTCCTCTTCTTCACAATCCAAGTATTCGCTCCATTTCGACGAACCACCACCGCGCTTCCCGTCCATCGCCGCCGCCTTTCCTGCTACATTGATCAAAGGATCGACCTTTTTCACATCGAGAGGATTGTAGAAGCTAAATCAATGAAAAGGAAAGCACTTGCCTGCGACACCAATTGGCGTCTTCTTCCTCTTTTCCACTGGAGACTTGAAGCAGGAACTCCTCTTGGTGGCTGATTTCGCCGGAGGCAGTCGCGCCACCGCAGGCTCCGGCGAACCATCTGAATACTCAAATCGAGCAATCGGAAGGTAAAACACAGACGAATTTGAATTTTTGAGAACCAAATAAGCAACAAAGTAACCTGCCTTGTTCGCTTTCATCGAGATCAGCTTCCGGATCCAGGTACTCGGACCAATCCGTTCTCCTCTTCGAGACGGAGAAGAGGTCGTCGTCTGCGCGGGAAAGGGGCGGATTTGGATTTCCCAGATCGGCGTCAGCGGTGTCGGCGGCGGCTCGGGCCATGTTGAAGTCCTGGACGAACTTGCGGAGGTCGCGAGCGAGGGGGCCGCGCGCGTGGATCCGCCGGACCGACTGCCGCTCGTTGCAGACGGCGCAGATCCATTTGGAGACGGTGCCCTTCCGCTGCTGCTTCACCTGCAGTTTCACTACGTTGCAAGGGAGAACAGGGGGAGGAGAGAAGAAGAGTTGGGTGCCACTGACCTGCATCGTGGAGCAGTTGCAGCACTGGAGGGCGATGAAGAGCGTCGCCATGGCCACCGACTCGATCGCTCTCCACCTCCAAGTTAGTTCTCCTGCTTCTGGCTTTTCGAAGGGGAACGTTGTCGGGCCGTCTAATTCCCTAATCGGCCCAATAATCGGCCCATCAAGATCAGCCCGCTGCAGCAGCCATTGTATTATTTAGGGGAATATCTCCTAAGAAACGCTTTTATTTTTATTATCATTATCATTATCATTATCATTAAAACAATGTCACTTTGAAAAAAATATATTAAAACAAGTATTATTAATATATATATAATTTTTTTTTGCGTTGCGTGGACATTACACTGGCAAATTAGTAATATCAGAAATCTCAAACCGGTCTTAACTGTATCTTGCGAAGTAAATACCACATCGACCGTTGCTGATGTTCGATCTGGACCGTTCAATAGAGCCAGCATTTGCCCCAACCGGATCCTGTGACCGTCCGATTCACAAACACCGGGCGTGAATCCTGTCGATCAACGGTGGGGATGGTGGGGGACGCCCCTCAAAGCGGGCGAAGCCGCCATGGGAGCTCAACTGGGTTTCCCTCGGTCACTGCCGCGGCGGGGGTAGGGTTTCATCATTGGATACGTCTGCTCCTCACCCAAGCGGAGAAACCTTCTCGATTCCACCTTCCTCTGCCGCCTTCTCCCCCTCATATCTCTCCTGCCCTTCTCCTCCTGGGTTTCCTTAGATCTAGCCGAAAATGGGGTCGTCTCTCCCTTCCAAAGAAGCTAATCTCTTCAAGGTCATCGTGGTAAGTGCCCCCTCACCGTGTTTTTAATCAGAGTATTCACCTTGATTTCATACGATACTTTCTTAACACTCACTCGATGCTAGTTTTATCGGAGCTGATGTTTCTCGCTGTTGGTCTTCTCATGGCCTTGATGAAAGATGGCAATTTTGTATTTATTCTTATGACGGTGTTATGTATTGCTTCCGTATTTCCGGGGCAAGAATTTGGATCTGAGGGAGTCTTTTAGGTCGACGTGAAACTACAAAGTCAATGTTTTTTCCGGAGAACTCAATGAAACGTTGCTTTGGATGCTCTTCTCTCTTCTTTTTGCTTGGATCTAGTTATTTCTTTCCTTTCTTCTTCTGTCAAGGTTACAATTTGGTGGGCTTTGGAGCGAAATAGTACAAAGCTAGTGCAGTAAACATCCGATTAATAAAGTACCAGTTTTGTGATTGATAATATTCTTTTCTATGGCTCTGACCTCATGATGTGCAGATTTTTTTTTTCTTTTTTAATGTTTTATTGAGCTAGTATTTTTTGGAAGCAAATCCTATTTATAATGATCGTAAGAAGATATCAAATTTTGATGAAAAATTATTTGCTTCTACTTGCCCTTCGCAACATGCCTTAATCTTACCACGTCCCATACAGTTTCTTAAACAATATGTCTGATAGCCTGACTCACCCCTGGATCAATCGGGAAGCACATTTCTAGAATGAACTTAAAAAGATCTTGCATATTCAGCTCTTGAACCTGCTTGACATCTATGATGTACTGCTTGCATGCAACTTTATAAGAAAACCACTTACAAATAGTGCTGCATGCAACAAGTGAAAAGTAGAGCTTTTGATTTCCGATGTCCACTTAGATATCATTGTGAAAATTTTGCTACAAGGAGCAACTGAAGATACTGGCATATACAGGCCTTTTCATTTTGACTTTGTTCTCAGTGTTTGGTCCAGTATAAGTTCCAAAACTGATTTATCTGTTGCAAGTTAGAATTTATCCATATCTTCTATTGAAAATTGCTGCCATTACAACACCAAGAATTCAACAGTCGATTCATGAACTACACATGAGAAAATTCTTTTGTAAATCTGTCGTGGCAGGAAATTGAAAAGGTGTGTGATGCATGAAATTTTGTTTGAAAAGCATTAATTTAAATTTTATCTTAAAAAATTGGTTGAAATATTATGATACATGTAAGCTTGATCAATTTGTAATGGAATCATCAGGGGGTGGTATAAGTTAAATTTTTTGAAAAGGGGCATTGCGATTTTAAAATAGCTAAAATGCATAAATTATAGAATCAAAACATGATTGATTATAAGATTTTTTTTAAAAAAAATTGACATCCAAAAATAATTTATGAATGTCAATTGTAGTTGAAGGTATAAGGGGCATAAAGTTCAATGGAACATCTGCTAAATTGCATCATCTTACAAATTAATTCTAAAATACTTTTTCGTTCCTGCAATCATAAGATACTTTTTTGCTATCCTAGATGCAGGAAAATATAAATAGAAGTAAAATTATTTTGTTTAGATGGATAATTTGCCTTTTAGGCTTCAACTCATATATGTCTTGCACTAAGAAGTAATGTTTTGAAACTCATCATAAAGTTTAGTTGCTGATTTTTGGTTAGGCTTCTGGTCTGGGAAGCAGTGATGTCACATCTACTTTGTTTTCACAAAAAATCTCCTATACTTGCAAATTTGCACCCATCACACAGGCATTATTGTCTAGAAGTAACAACACATAATTTTACCAAAAATAGTGATTCTAAAACCTATTGGCTTACAATTTTTATTTCATTGCTTTCATTAAACTATATGTCAGAATGTTAATGCAAATGCTCATTGTTTCCTTTTTCAGAAATCATATGAGACAAAACAGTACAAAAAAGGATTAAAGGCTGCTGATACCATATTGAAGAAGTTTCCTGAGCATGGAGGTAGGTTTTTGAGTTCTCAGCACTAAGAATCTTCGTTATTATTGAATCTTGATTCAATATCGGTTGACTGGTTTTACTTGCTGCTGCTAGAAACCTTGTCCATGAAGGGATTGACGTTGAATTGTATGGATCGAAAAACAGAAGCATATGATCTTGTTCGTCGTGGTCTTAAGGTTGGCTATTAGTTAGTTTCTTTTGTATAACTTATAAGGTCGCTTTCATTTTTTCCATAGGTATCTCTTATACAAACTTTTTTTCTTTTGTAGAATGATCTTAAAAGCCATGTGTGCTGGCATGTTTATGGTCTACTGTACCGGTTTGATAGAGAATACAGAGAAGCTATTAAGTGTTACAGAAATGCTTTGAGAATTGATCCTGACAATATTGAAATCCTGCGGGATCTATCATTGTTGCAGGTTGGTATTTTATTGGCAATTAATGCTGTCAACTTTAGATTGTGAGTTTGCGTGTTTTTTTTAGCACTTTGAGTTTATTAAGTTAGCAAATTGTGTTGTAATATTGTGTTGCTGAATGTAGCTATTCTGTTTCTGAATTTATGGAGATGATCCTGGTTTTCAATAATATTGATGTTCCGTAAACTAAAGGTATCAACTTCATGGATCTGTAAGATTGAGTCAATTGAAATCAGTAAATAAAAATCAGGAAACAAGAAAAAATTCACAAAATGGAAAAAAAATTAATTTGTTTAATCTATGACGTAACTGAAGAAGTTTGAAAGCCTAAGAATGATGTATGTTATATCACTTTATATATTGATATCATAGAAGTAAAATAGAATTCTTAAAATTGACATGTAATTAGCATTCTTGTTATTAAGTTATTGTTTGTCAAATTACATTACCAAACGTTATTATTTGATTAATAATATCAATTATTTTATTGTTGTATTATATTTGATTCAATAACCAATAGAAGTAAATTAAACATCACTAATTAGGTTGTTAGTATTAAACAATATTCAATAATAATGGAATATTATTTCTTTCTTAAAAATTATTCAGATAAATAAATAAATAATGTGATAATATTAAATTTAAATTATAGATATCAATAATAAGTAATATTTGAATAGTTAATGTAAAAATTTAATGATTGATATTAATATCTAAACTGTTTAAGCCATAAATAATTGAGTCTTTGTTAGTTAAATGTATGAATAATTAACCTGTATTTTCCTTATGCTCTGATACACCTCTTCATATTAGAAAAACTACAAAGTTCTCGTAGGGGTTTAGACATTTTTAACACTAGTTGTTAAGTTGCAATTGCATAAGGCAACTCTCATCCTATTTTATCTAGGCTTGAGACCTGCATTGACATTTCTTCTTTTAACTTTGTTGCTACAAATATTTTTTAATTTTATCACTTAAACACTTCACAATTTTATTTCATACTCACTCCAAAGTCCAGTATGGCTATTTCTCAAAGAGGACCTGTACTGGATATTATTGGTCAACTTCATTGAATGCGGCTGCCCTTTGGCCTAGTCAAACTGTACACCAAGATTTGAAGGATCAATGTGGTTGAACTTATTGGAACTATTTTTCTATGGCCATTTCTCTTTTTAATTTATATCTAAACGTGGTAAGCTTATAACAGACTTTGCATCTTCTTTTCCATTTTCTGACCTATATCTAATATCTTCCAGTCATATCATATGATATCAACCTCACCTGTTTATTGTTATAACTTCAATTCTTCATGGATACCAACAATTACAAAGTTCCAGTTCCAGGGGTGTTCATATAACTTTTCTAATTTAATGTACAGGTTTGATCATCTTCTGTTGGCATCATTAGATTGTTACTATCTTCAATTCACAAGACAATTTGAATGTTTATATGTCTTTCTTAGCTCTTGCACATTTTTTGGAATTTGGTTTAAATTCATTGATCCTCTTCTATTTGATTGTTTTTTGAAAATAGCTCTTCCTTATTAATGTTTGCAATTCTGACTGTGAATGGTACTTGATTTCTTTAGGTAACAACTATACATGTCTCCTGCAGGTACAGATGCGAGACCTGACAGGGTTTGTTGAAACTAGACAACAACTTTTAGCATTGAAGCCAAACCACCGCATGAACTGGATTGGGTTTGCTGTTGCACACCACTTGAATTCCAAGTAAGTCATGGTTTTCTAGGGTAAATATGTTAATTATTGACCAGTTACCATTGGACAATACTTTTTCAAGTGTTTTGGTTACTCACTTTTCAGCTTCTCCAAAACGTTCTTTCTGATCTTTGTATTTCGAATCTCCAAATTTACCTTTTTCTCCACTTGTTCTATGTAAAACTTCCTGTGAATCACATAGTAGTTGGAACTATTCTTCTAAATTGTAAACAATTATATTATGTTTATAATATGATCTCTTTCACCATTATATGTGATGCATTGCCTGAGCACATATTTTACCTGTACTGGAATTATCCATCATTTCTTGGAAGATGTCATTAATACTCTTATTATCAAATTATCTCCAATGTATTTTTTGTACTAAGTAATAACTTTTTTGTTACTTGATTTCTTTATCTTTTTAGCCCTTTGAAGGCAATTGATATATTGGAAGCATATGAAGGGACATTGGAGGATGATTACCCCCCAGAAAATGAGCGTTATGAGCACAATGAAATGCTCTTGTACAAGGTGTATAAACTTTAAAAGGACATTGAGTTCTTTTGTTATGTTAATTAGATCTTATGGAATAATCTTTTATAAGTGAATTCATTTTCTTCTGCTTCTACCACTTCACCTTGTTCATAGTTTTTTTGTGATACTTCTATGTGGGACAGTGAGGTTATATTCCAGATTACATTTTGCAGATTACATTGCTAGAGGAAAGTGAGCTGCTTGATAGAGCACTGGAGGAAATGCACAAGAAGGAGTCTAAAATTGTGAGCTTATGCTTTCGCTGATAATGTTTTTTGTTAATGATTCATTTTCATGGTTATTAAATGGAACAAAATGCTCATGCAAATATGTAATTTCAAGCTCTAGTAGTTCATTACATATTTGACAGATGTATATTGCTTGTTGCATCATATTTATTTCTTTGTTGCTTGATTTCATCAGTTAGATAAGTTAACCTTCAAAGAACAAATGGCTTCCATTTTACTGAAATTGGGGCGCTTTGAGGAAGCGGAAAGGATATATAGGTCCCTACTCTTTATGAATCCTGATAACTATAGGTATGTTATTTTGCATACATCACCAAGTATATTTTTCTTTTTTCTTTTTTCCTGATAACTATAGGATATATATGGGCAGGATGCTGATGGTTTTTTTTTTGTTTCTTGGGTTTTCACTTTTTTGTCTGATCGCAATGCTCTTATTACTTGTTCTTTATACTTTGCTTTGTTATTTAAAGCTGGGATTTCATTTTTGAGTTTTTTTAGCTGTATTCATACTGTTGCTTACTGTTAACAGGTATTTGATTGGCCTGCAAAAATGTGTTCAATTATACTCTGAAAAAGGTGAATATACATCTGATGAGATTGATAAATTAAATGCTTTGTATAAGTCACTTGAGGAGCAATATGGTTCATCTTCTGCTGTTAAGGTAGGGAAACTCTTTCTTGGCATTGGATGATGTTACTCATGTATCTATATGTATTCTGTCTATCAACTAACTTGATTGCAAAAACTCTATTTTATCTTCTTGCCAAAGAATGTATCATTATTTACTTAATGAAATGCAAGGATCAATTCTTTACTGATTGTTGATGTGGTTTATGAAGACTACAAACTATGAAGGAAGGCATTTCTTTTTTCTACATTTTAATAAGATCACCATGCTTTTCGAATGCTTGCTTTTCCTTAATGCAAGATTCCTAGTGGTTATCACGAATTTTATTTGAATTATGTTGTCTATTGTGCATGTCTGTAATGTTCTTTTATTCAAATTATATTTTTTATTGTGGCATCTTTCTTGCATGTTCTACTTTCAATTAGCAAATCATCTATTGGGATCTTTCTTTCTTTGGCTCAGAGAATACCACTTGATTTTCTAGAAGGTGAAAAATTTCGTGAAGCAGCAGACAACTATGCGAGACCATTATTAACTAAGGTTGGTGAATCCTTTTTACTGCTCTTTTGTTCTATAGACTGTAACATTAGGATACTTTCGTTGTTATTCTTTTATTTATTAGAGGTAATAGTATTAATATAGCTATTGATGCTGTGGGTTTAGTCCACTTTTGTATTTTAGGTTAGGGTTTTGTCATGAATATATATATGTATGTATGTACACCACCTATGGGTATCTCATTGATAAAGAAGTATGATATTTTCTTCCCAAATCTTTTTTTACATTATTAGGTGAGATGTGTAACTTTTTTTCACTTATACTAATTCAGGGTGTTCCTTCACTGTTCTCTGATCTCAGTCCCTTGTATGACCAGAAAGGAAAGGTTTGCAGAATTACTCAAGACCTTCAAGAAGTAGCTCAATCTATATGCTATTTAAGCAAGAGCTTGATGAGCTGTTATGCATTGAATTCTTTTTGCAGGCATCAATTCTTGAAGAATTATTTCTTTATCTAGAAGACTCACTTAAATCAACAGGATACTTTCCAGGAAGGTAATTTTGGGGTCTTAATTTTTTTTGTTTCCAGATAGGTGCTCTGTAATCAGTGCAGATTGATGTTTACTGACTGTTGGTTGTTCTGAGTAAATGGCAAAAGAAAAGTATAATTTTTATTCTTTACTTGAGCAAAGGGGTTATATCACCTTCTTTGTCTTGAATTTGATGTTCACTTTCCTTTTGGTGAAATGGATGTTTTAGACAGACTTATCTTTAGAAAATTTATTGGATGTATCACAAGGGAAGTTGACCTTTTATGCTATAATATCTGGTATAAATTGTCATGTTCTGGCATCTGACTCATTATATTGTTCTTAAATTTGAATTTTTTTGACCAATACCTTCTTGAGACTACTTATTTGTTGGTAATGGAGTTATAGTGTAGCTTTTAATAACCAGAAATTCAACACTGCAGAAATCTAAGATGATTAACTAAAGCATTAAAGCAAACAGTCAAACTGAAAGGTTAAGCTTATTTCTTTGATTGACTATGATTTTCCTAATGAGAATCACATTAACTTTGTTATATTTTTCATGAGCCTTAATGAAATATCCTTCCTAAACATAGAGACGAGTATTGCTCAGTTTCCTATACTTTTCACTTGAAGTTTTTGCCCATTTTATGGGTCTCATTCACATTCTTAGAAAAAGATAAACATGTTATCATGTATATTTTTCAGGAAAAGTAATAAGTTATGTTTATCATCCATATCATGTTGTGTTAATATTACTTATTAGCCATGGTTTTGATTTTCCCTCCTATTTTAATACAGTTCAAAAAAAGAGCCTCCTTCAACAATCATGTGGACAATGTTTCTGGTTTCACAGGTTTAATTTGATTCCTCCTGTAGATTCAGTGTTAGGTGATTCTCGTTTGTGTATTACTAATCTTGTTGTCTTTGCTTCTATTGTGTTGCAGCATTATGATAGACGAGGCCAACATCTTCTTGCTCTAGTTAAAATCGATGAAGCTATTGCGCACACACCAACAGTAATTGATTTGTACTCCATTAAGGTCTGTGCAATAAGCCTTGCAAATTATATTACCCAGTTATCTGGTTGTCACCTTGAGCTAGCAGTGTGGAATCTGTCATAGTTCATGCAAAATAGTTGTCACTAAATTTTCTACATTTTCAATTGTTCAGAAGTCTTGCCATTTAGTTGCTGCAGTTATTTCAGTTTGGTGTCATCCCTGATTTATTGATGAGTTAGTACATCCCTTCTATAGATTCATTGACCTGCGTATTTATAGATTTCAATTAAATATTGGTCCTAGTTGGATTCCTTCAAAAACTTTTTGCTAAGTTTCTCTGAGAATTCTTCCATAATTCCTCATAGCTTCACCAGGTTAGATGTTGTGCAAGTTGATTGACTAATTAGTTATCTCAAAAACTCGAACTCTTAGGAAAAGGACCATACTTATCTGTTTATGACTAATGAGTGTAGAGCAAACTCAAACGCCATCTTAGCTCAGAGGTATAGGCTTTCCTTTTGACACAGGTAGATTTTTAAATTCTAGACCTCTTGCTTTGATACCATGTTGAAGTTGATATCCTGACCACTTATTGCAAAAGCCTGAACTGGTAGGAAAGAGACTAAATTATACAATGGACCACCAAACTTGTTCATGTGGGACTAACACACTATGCATCCTAGTTTCAACAAACATATATCCATAATTGTGTGTTATTTTGAGTATTATGGTATACAACCAAGATCATGTCCAAGCACACTCTCCAAGGCATGGTTTGAAGTCTAGTACTCTATCGGGCAAAATGGTTGAAATGTATCATTTTGATAAATCACCGAAACTCGATACCACTCGGCACCAAGTTTTAAAATCTTGAGCGCCTTAATTTTGGTCTTTGATTGGAAAGATACCTTATTGTGCCAACGTTCCGATGCATGGTGTCGGTGGTAGATTAGAGGTTGAAGGAGGAAGGAGATGAAGGAAAGGAAGAAGACATTGTATGCGCTAAGTGTAAGGAATTCTAGGGCGCTAAACACGCAAATGCGTAGCGGAAAACCCTAGATCCTTTGCCACCGGATCCGTGCGAAGATAAAAAGATTTACATATTCTAGGTTTTCTTCTAGATCTACACTAGATCTACATGATAGAGAATATACCTTTGAAGCGAA